>CAUYSK010023610.1:0-21861 GCA_963575035.1 Avahi laniger | reverse complement strand
AGGTCCCCTAGCTTAGTCCTAGGACCCACGCCCTGTGGTGACAGAGTAGGGGGATCTAGAGGAAAAAAAAAAGGATCCCCTATGCCCAATCTCTGGGTCAAAGATGTGGAAACAACCTAAGTGCCCATCAATCCATGAGTGGATTAATAAAATGTGGTATTTGTATAGCGTGGAGTTCTACTCTGCCTTAAAAAAATGGTGAACTAACACCTCTTGTATTAACCTGGATGGAACTGGAGACCATTCTCCTAAGTGAAGTATCACAAGATTGGAAAAACAAATACCACATGTACTCACCATTAAATTAAAACTAATTGATCAAGACTATGTGCACATATGGAAATAACATTCATCGGAAATCAAATAGGTGGGAGGGGGAAGAGGGGATGGGTAAATTCACACCTAACAGATACAATGCACACTGTCTGGGGGATGGGCACACTCATAACCTTGACAAAAGCAATGTATGTAACCAAAATGTTTGTACCCCCCTGATATTCCGAAATTAAAAAAGAAAAAAAGTCTCTGAATTTAAGGCCTGTCTTCATGAAGATCAGCCCACCAGAAAAGAAGACATTTGTTCGTAGACTAGACGTTGCTCCAGTGCCATGCACAGAACTTTTGAGAACTCTAGGAGGCCAGAGATGGGCCTAGTACTTCCTGGTTATTAGGATTCACTTCATTATACAGAGAATGTGGTCTTCGATGGTCGTAGAGTTCTACTAGGTTCCAAGCTTGCGGGCATCCTAGAATTGCCTCCTCCTGGCTCTGGTATGATCCTGCCATGACAAGGCCATTGGGCAGTTCAGAGACCCACTCTGGTCTGTGAAGAAACAGATGTAAGAGAAGTGCCTCTGTCCCTCCCTGAAGGGATATACCTACCCTCCCTAGCCCAATGGACCATAACAGCAAAGCTTTTTTTCATAGATTTCATTAAGAATGGGCAGTAGGCCTTCAAAATCTCAGCTCATAATCAGTTGTATATGGAGGGTGTTAATGGTCATTGGACATCAGGAAACATTTCCTTAAGCAATTGTTTTGGCAGGCGGTCAGGAATTCAGGAGGCCTTCTAAGCCACTGATCATTGCTATGACAGTTCAATATGTGGGAAAGGCATTTGGGAGCCTTGTGAAAGTGCAGGATGTGGCAGTGCATCAAAGTCCCGTCACTGCACATTTGTCTTAAATTTTCCACTGTAAGACAGGATGATTTAAAAAAAAAAAGAACATACACATACACATACATACATATATAAAACAAAATTCCAATGTATTTATACAACAGATAAGCTTAACTTACAGAAACAATGCAAGAAATCAAACCCATTTTTTAAAATCTCCTTGGTCATGTCCTACACAACTCATGCAGGGAAAACAGATTTCAACAGCATGGATCAAAATCAGTCTGAGAATGTAAAAGTTAGGGAAATTTTAGAAAATTTAAGTCTCAGGGATTCAAAATGGAACTCAGTACATAAACACAAAAGTGTGCTGAAATCATTCACAGAGAACATGGAGGCTGGGTCTATTAACTCCTAGGATTTTCCACCTCAAAAAGCAAACAAAGGGCAAAGCTACAACAAGTAGGTAATTATCCACAATATTTATTTGTAAGGTCTTTAAAAGATACTGCCTCGAAGTAATCAAAAATGTAGTATTCAGGCCATGCCTGTAATCCCAGCATTTTGGGAGGCTGAGGTGGGAGGATCGTTTGAACCTAGCCTGGGCAACATAGTGAGACCCCCATCTATACAAAAAATTTTAAAAATTAGCTGAGTATGGTGGCATACACCTATAGTCCCAGCTACTCAGGGAGCTAAGGCAGGAGGATTGCTTGAGCACAGGAGTTTGAGGTTGCGGTGAGCTATGAGATGATGCCACTGCACTCTAGCCCAGGCAACAGAGCAAGACCTTGTCTCAAAAAATAAATAAATAAAACAAAAACATAGCATTCAATTCTATGATTTAAAAAAAAAATTATACTATCTTCTATTTCCTCACTAAGTAAATCTTGTGTCTGTGCATTAAAAATCATTTGGCTATGCAAGGGAATGACCAAATACCCCAGGAAAACTGCTGATGTTTAGATTCAAGCACATTTGTATTTCTCACTAATGCATCAACAGCCGTTGACTTTTCCGAGAGTTGGTAAAGCAACTGAATTTATTTAACAGGATCTTTTTATTACCTACATAACTTTGTATAAATCTCTGATGATATCTGATCCAAAAACTTTGCCTTCTTTCTTTTACAATTATTCCTAGTTACATCCACTCTGCTTTCTGAAAGAAGGTACAAGGATCCCAGACCAGATGAACTTGTCACAGCCCTCAGGATGATGGGTTTAACTACTGCCCAGAGGAGATTGTTAGGGCCTCGTGGTCCCCAATGGAGGTGACTCTCTCTAGCTTACCAGTTTACCAAATAAGAATCCAGGGTGCTCATTCAAATCTGAATTTCAGATAAACAACAAATATTTTTTTTAACCATTGTTTATCTGCAACTCAAGCTTAACTGGGTATCCTGCTTATCTGGCAAGTCTACTTTCGTCTACAATGTGTTACCATGTATGACGTACAAGAAAGGATATTCCATCCTAACAAAGCATTGGGAAGACTGCAGCTTAAGCAAATATACAGCTGAAGTGCAGCGCCTGCATCTAAACCTTGTCCTAGAAGGCCTCATTCTCTAAGGACTTTCAATGTGGCTTTGCCCTGAACTTCCAGGACAGGTTCTCTTTTGCGGGGCCCAGGGGGAGCAGAGCACAGTGGTGGTGCCCTGGGAGTAGCATGCCTGTGAGTCTTTCAGGATCCGCTTCCCTAGTAATGCACAGCTCCTGGGGTACTTCGTTAATGACAGTAATAATAATAATGTCTTGCTACTTTTGAGCACTTGTTTACTATTTGTCAGAAACTGAAATTGGAAAGCATGTTTGGACACCTCCCATTGAGAGTGGAGATTTAGCTCCACATTTTGAGATCTGGCTAAAAAATTTTCCTATAAAAACAACTGGAGTTGTAAAGGTTTTATTCGTACTTCAGAAAAAAAAAAATTCTTTCTTTTGGGCATGGAAAAAGTAGCTGATCTTTCTTTCTCCTCGTTTTCAGGCCTAAAATATTCCATGTGTTCCCTTCTCCTCTTAATGGGACCTTTACCTACCTCCTCAGTCAGCAACTTGTTCTTTTCTCACCTGCAGAAAGTGGGTTTAGGAAAAAACAACTAAGAAGAAAAGAAAAAATCAACCACCCAGGGACACTGAGAGGTTTAATTATTGCCTGGAAAGCAACAGCCTTTCAGAGCATCTTTAAGACTGATTTTCATAATTACTTCTGATTGAAACTGGGACTTGCAACAGAGTAAGCTCATTTCCATATTAATATTAAGTAATGATTAATGCGGTTCAGGACCCAAGTTCGGAATCTGAAAACACGGTCTAAGTTGAAACTAAAGACATTTAACCCGCAGGGGTAAGTTTGCTATTTGTCTCTCAAATGAGTTTCCATTCAATAACAAGCATTCAATAAACGTACATTTGTGCCACGATGACTCACAAAGGGAAAGTTCAGGCAGGTACCAAGCGCCACAGCAAACACAGACCTCCGTGGGCTTGCTGACACCCTACCCCACCCCCCCGTTTCTCTCTCCCTGTCCCTCCCCTCTTGTTCCAGTGCATACTCTCTCTCCCTATCTGCGTCCCTGTCTCCTTCTTTCTCTACGTCCCTCTGTCCCTGTGCTCCGTCTCTCCCCTGTCTATCTACTGTCTCTCTCTGTCCCCATGTCTCTCTTTCTCTTTCTGTCTCCCATTCTCTGTCTCTGTCTGACACCCTCCCTTGCCTACTGTCCCCCTCTCACTTCACACTTGCCCACTCTCCCTTGAGATCTCTTGCTCCGTCCTTTGTCTCACACGGCCGCCTTGTGATCTTGCTCCCATTCCCTCTCCCACCCCACAGAATCAATGACTCAACACCAAACACAGAGAGATAATTAACCACATTAGTTGAGAGTAAATAATTTTTATGTTCAATCCAAGTGCATCCAAATCACTAAGCACTGCTGTGCTTAACCAAACTTCTGCGGTGGGGTGGGGGGAGGAGAACAGCTAGACACACATTAATCTTCACCGTAAGAAGTAAATGTCCTCAACTGTATTTATCCAAGAGCACGGTATTACACTGGACTGCATGCTACCCCTTTTAAAAAAGGGAACTGTCCTTTCAACTTTTGCCTTTACCTTAATATATCAGTCATGGTTTTGATGCCCTAATTGTCTAAAACAAAAATTTTTAAACATTAAAAATCACACAAGCCAGAATAATGATATTATAATAATAATTTCTTATTGTTTTTGATAGCTATTTTTGCAGTTGCTACTTGATACATGCATCATTCTCCTTAACAGTCCTTTGATAAGCAGCAAAGCAATGCCACGCAAACAAAGCACGCACGATGTGACGGTGGTTTAAAGTGCCCTCATTACAACAAAGTAACAAGTTAGGTTACCTATTGACAAGGATCAGAAATGAAATTAAAAGTGCTTATGTTCATATTTTCTATAAATCTTTGCTTTAAATATTTTTAAAGTGAAATCTGTTTTTATTTATTCTTCACAAGAATCCGATAGCTAATGAATGGTCTGAAGAACATCAGTCTTCATGGGAAGTACATAACTACTCTCCTGCTCTAATAGACACCACATCCACAACCTAATCCCTAAGTGGTTAACCGCAGGGTAGCTGTCTCCTCTCTACCTATTCATTCCCACCAGCCTGGGGTTCACAAGTATTTTTCAGATAATCCTTTGGATATTTGGTTTAGCAAATCTAATTATGATCTTAATATGCAAAATATTTTCCCAAGATTATATCATGTCCCTGGCATTCCAGAAGTTAAATTACAAGGTTTTATTCAATTTTTCAATTTTTTTCCTGAGTCCAGTTGTTCCTATGCAGTTCACTCACAAGTATTTAACGAAATTGCATGCTGATATTCAAATCCTTGCTTGAGCATTTAAAGGGGAAAAAAAAGTTTTACTCTATGTACTATTTATTAGGCCTATTCATTCACACACAGGGACCAAAAATAATTAAATCACTACCAAAAATGAAGTAGATAATTATTTTCTTATTTGCTGGAGGAAATCTTCTCATTCATTATACATGTTTATTTTATTCACTTATTGCTCCTCTTTATATCCACTCCATAATATCAAAAGAATATTCTATTTGAGTACATCTGGAACAAAAATGTCAAGAAAACTCTTGTTCCATTATAATTAGAAAAACAAAGTTGGTGTAAAAGAGTCTCAAAGTGATTGATAAGAATCACAGATGAAGAAGAAAATGCATCACCAAACTGGTAGAAGAGCTGGGACTAAGAGGGAGATAATAATTTAAAGTAACCATCATAAATTAGAAAAAAATCAAATTATTTATAGAGAAGAGCTGAAGAAGTAAAACAAAATGCAGATTCATAATATATGCAAGAAATGTAAAAGAAAATTTAGGGGAAATAGAAAATCACAAATTGTTTGTAACAGCCATGGGCAACGAAGAAAATGTGATGTTAAAATATACATGTAGAAAGTGGGAATGAAGAGACCCAGTCCTGTCCGGAGAGCGAGGAGTGAAAATGTGTAGCTCAAAATGTCAAATCCAAGGGAGATTACCTAAGTTTGATCTTCAAAGAGATGACCCATGAGCACTCTGAGAAAGAGTAAAGTTCATCAGGAACTACCATGGACTGTCCCAGAACAATGGTCAGTAGACCATCCTTACACCCTTTCTGAATACTGTTATTAATGGAAATACTGATAGGACATCTGACAGTTCATCACGTGATCCCTTTAGATCAGGGCCTATTCCTGCCCCAGCTTCAGCACCTACAGACCTTACTTCCATGTATGGATCAATCCAAGTTGCATCTGGACCAATACAGATGCAATACTACATCAAACATGGGCTTGAATCTTCGAGACCAGCCTCTGCCACCGTACCTCACATCCTCCACTTTCTTGATCTCTGCCAAAATGCAAATTTCTATCTATGCATTCCCAAACTCTTTTCCCCAACCTTGTTCTCATTGGCAACCACCTTCCTCTGCTCCTTGTCCTCCAAGCCTTTCCCTTGTACCTTCTGACAGTGTGGTTCCAGGTAAAACATGCCATAAGCATCTATAGATCTTCTCAGAATACTGTTTCCAACATCTGACTTAAACTGAAATCTGACTCTCTCATAAAGAGATTGCTTATTCCCCTGCTGATGCCAACTGTTCCCTCCCTCCTTCCAAACCTGAGACAGGTGGAGGAGTAGTTTAGCCATGTGAGCAAAAGGAATTTGGAGAAGAGACTTTATTGCAGTGAACAGTTTGCAAACCAGGGACACACAGCCTTCTGTAAAAGGAAGGTGTGTTCCAGAGAACAAACGGAGGGTTTGGGTTTTATAGCGAAAGTTGTCGCCCAGGTCTGTTTATGCAAAGGAATGGTACAAACTCACTGAGTTCTGATTGGTCAATAAAGCTGAGTTCTGATTGGTTGATACAGTCAAGCCCTGATTAGTCAAGGCAGGTGAGCTCTGATTGGAGGTTCAGGTGAGTTCTGAAAGTTCCCAAAGTTAAACAGAGGTGTGAGTTTTCAAGGAACTCAAGAGTATGTGTGTGTGTGTGACTCTAGTCAGCAAATGGCTGCTTGGCTCTATTTTATTAATACATTTGGGCTCGTTTAGCCCTCAGTATCCAGCTTGAAGGATTAGCTCTTTCAGGTTCACAGCTGTGAGTAACAGAATCCCCAAGATAGCAATGGCTTTAGAAGATAAGACAATGTATTTCTCTGCTAGATATAAAAAATATCTAGCAGTGGGCTTCACAAAATCAGGATGAACCCAGGTTATTTCTCATCTTACTGCTCCACCACCTTCAGCAGTGTCTTCTGCCTCCTGGTAAAAGAGGGCTGTCTTTTCACAAGAAACCAAATGCACTGAAGTTAGCAAGACAACAGATGGCTTATTTTTTCTCCTCAAAGAGGCTTTGTGTCTTCTGTATGTACCACGGCCACTTCTAGCCTATTGGTCAGAACTTAGTCACATGGCCATACCTCATTGCAAGGTGGTCTGGGAAATGTAGTCTTATTCTGGGTAGCCATGAGCTCAGCTAAAAATTATGTTTACAATGTCAAGGAAGAACAAATAAGGGAAATCGACTCACCATCTCTGCCTCAGATGTGAATCTTTGACTCTAGGGCTGCTTCCAGATTGTATGTCTGTCTTGGTTTACAGAGATCACCTAGTCACTTCCACACACTTACTGATGCCTGGCTCATGGTCTTTATGATATTCCACATCCTGTTGTCATCTAAGACAATTCTCACATACAAGTAGAGAGCTTACTCGGCACTCTAGCGTTACCATTATTTGACTTCCTCCATGCTGACACTTCCGCATCCCCTCCCCGAGCCACACGCTAAACACTGTCATTACCTTTGACTTCTTAAACTCACACCCCACCACCACATCCACCAGTCTCAACTTCCTCTCCTTCAACCTTTCTCTCTCCTGCCTTGTTACACATCAAGACCTCTAGTGCCCTAACAGCTCCATTTCTCACAGTCTACCAGGCTTTCTCTCTCTCTCCCTGTCTCCCACCCTGCCTCCCACAATCTGTATAATACTTTTGCTCATGTGAACTATCACCAGCAGACCTAATTCCTATGGAGCCACACCCCACCTTGCCAGGAAACCTCCATCCTGAACCAATTGTTTCTAAAGTAGTGGTCCTCCAAAATGACTTAAATTTGTCACATTATCTTAAAATTATCCTTTTATGCCCCTTTCTCCTCTACTAGAATAAGGTCTATAACCTCTCTATATTTTATTTGCATAAGTGGCAAAGTATGTGATTCACAGGAGGCACTTAATAAATGCCGATTAGTTTATGGGTAAAATGATGGATAAATAAACTGATGACAACAAGAACATAAAGTGGACTTTAGTACACTTAGGAAGATTTGTAGATTTGTATCTATTTTTAAAACCAAAGAATGGCAATCATGATGAATATAAGCCCAAGGGAAGCTAGTGAAAGATATAGCTCATTACTTTATCTTTGGACTTGTCCTGCTCAGAAGCATGAATGAGGACATAGTTGGCATGACTATTAAACATACCAAAGACCTGAAGCTAAGAGAGTAAATTAAACATGTATTTCAGAGCAAGATCCAAAGGCTCTCAATAGACTAGAATAATGGTCCAAATATAAATATCTATTCTATGTAAATAATCTTTATATGTAATCTTTTTAATCTCTCATATATATATTTAAATAAGGACAAAGATAAAGTCCTTCTTTCATTTAGGTCTTTTACTTAGGTCCAACACCTCAACTTCACAGGTGCGGAAACAAAATGGAATAAACAAAATTATACACATGAAAATATATCTTATAAGGTTTCATTGTATTGCAAAGATCAATATAAATGAAGAGTTGCCCAAAAGTTAATGCCACTTTATCCTACCTTAATAGACATAAAGCATCAAGAAGTGAGACCTACTTTGTATATAATCACACTTTAAGCACTATGTTTAATGCAGGGTACCCACATATTTCAAGAATAATTTGAATGAACCAGAACAAATTCAAAGAAAAATAACTTCACAAGATTCATGGGAAAGGTCTGCACATTAATCATTGTTGCATTTGTTTCTATGCTTAGCACACTACATTGTTAAATGCTATAGTTTTACACCCTCATGGTTTCAAAATGACCCATGCCTGTTATGAAATAGGCACTTAGTAAAAATTGGTTAAATAATTAAATGAATAGACAAATTCTTATTGCTTTTGTATCAGACTTTTAAAGATTTAAGACCCTTCCCATTTGCTTTATGTAACCAATATCACTGGGTCCTCTGTCTGAGTTATCTCATCTAATAGTCCGAGATTACTTTTTTAATAAATTAAAAAGGTATTCTTTCAAAATAACTAAAATATATTATAGTATCTCCATCTATGTAACTCTTATATGTAGAATTTTTCTGAATTTAATATGAACAATCTTGCACAAAGAAGCTAAGAGTATCGACAATATCAATAGAGATCATTTCCATTCCTAACAGTCTACAAATATTTCCAACTTTCCTCACTTGAGCCAAGAGAAAAGAAGTTGAAAATGAAAAGGAGTGACCCAGAGAGCTGATTCAATTGCATTATTTAAATGCACATTGATTTCATTCTTCCATGTAAGTCATTATGACCCTCTTGTCAGTTGGAAATTATACCTACACCATTCTTGGAAAATCAGTCCAATTGCCAAAAAGCCAATATAATTGCATGTAAGTCTATCTTATGTTAATGACTTGAGGTGGATTTATGCCCTTCAAAGGGTAAATATATGCATTTCTGAAATACAAAGCCTTTTTTAAGGATATCATCTGCTATCATTAATTCAACATCTTGTGATGACAAAAAATCCTCACTATACAAAAAGCAATGGAAATATACACTGAGAACTATTAATATAAAATTTCCTGACCCCTCTAATATACAAATCAATGGAGAGCCACAGATTTGGGGTTCCCAGAATAGGTTATCTCTATCCCTATCACATACTATTAGATGCATTTTGTAGAGGAAGAAAATGAGATAGGATTTGAGCACAAAGGGTCAAGATTTCTACTACATCTATGAAAAATAAACATTTTGGCTAAAGCAACAATGTTCCAAACACCCATCCAGCCTCTGCACAATTAAGTGATTTTAATTTTTTAAATGGCTTTAATTTTTTAATGCTTTTTTATTGACTCACTTAACTATTTTGAAATAAATACTTCAAAAACGCTCATAGCTATGGGATGGGCAAGACTGCCCAGCAGCAATTAAAACCAACCAACAAACAAAAAACCAGGAGTTCTTAATAGACAAAAGAAACTGTCAGAAATTTACTTCTTCAGTTTCAGGAGGAATACGCCCAAATTTATTCTATGAGGCCTGTATCACCCTATCAAAACCAGACAAAGACATAACAAAAGAAGAAAATCATAGGCCAATATCTCTGATGAACTTAGATGCAAAAATTCTCACCAAAATACTAGCAAACGAATTCAACAACACTTTAAAAAGATTATTCATCATGATCAAGTGAGATTCATCCCAGAAATGCAAAGATGGTTCAATATATGCAAATCAATCAATATCATACATTGTATCAACAGAACAAAAGACAAAAACCATATGATCATTTCAATTGATGCTGACAAAGCATTTGATAAAATTCAACATCCCTTCATGATAAAACTCCAAAGAAACTGGATGTAGAAGGAACTGACCTCAACATGATAAAAGCCATAGGTGACAGACCCACAGCTAGTATCACACTGAATGGGGGAAAACTGAAAGCCTTTCCTCTAAGATCTGAAAGAACACAAGGATGCCCATGTTCACTACTGTTATTCAACATAGTACTGGAAGTTCTAGCTGGAGCAAACAGACAAGAGAAATAAATAAAAGGCATCCAAATTGGAAAGAAAAAAGTCAAATTATCCTTGTTTGCAGATGATATGATCTTATATCTAGAGAAACCAAAAGACTCCACAAAAACACTATTAGAATTGATAAATTTAGTAAAATTGCAGGATACAAAATCAACATACAGGCTGGGCGTGGTGGCTCATGCCTGTAATCCTCACACTCTGGAAAGCCAAGACAGGAGAATCACTTGAGGTCAGGAGTTGAAGACCAGCCTGAGCAATAGCAAGACCCTGTCTCTACTAAAAAATAGAAAAAAAAAATTTGTCTGGAAACTAAAAATGAAAAAAATAAGCTGGGCATGATGGCACATGCCTGTAGACCCAACTACTTGGGAGGCTGAGGCAGGAGGATCACTGGAGCTCAGGAGTTTGAGGTTGCTCTGAGCTAGGCTGACACCATGGCACTCTAGCCCAGCAACAGAGCAAGACACTGTCTCAAAAAACAAAAACAAGAACAACAAAATCAATGAACAAAAATCAGTAGCATTCCTATATGCCAACAATGAACAATCTGAAAAAGAAACCAAGAAAGTAATTCCATTTATAATAGCTACACACAAAATAAAATACCTAGGCATAAACTTAACCAGAGAAGTAAAAGCTCTCTATGATGAAAACTATAAAACACTGATGAAAGGAGTTGAAGAGGACACAAAAAAATGGAAAAATAAGCTATGCTCATGGATTAGAAGAATCAATACTCTTAAAATGTTCATACTATCCAAAACAATCTATAGATTCAATGCAATCCTATCAAAATACCAATGACATTCTTCACAGAAATTAAAAAAAAATCCTAAAATTATTATATGGAACCACAAAAAACCCAGAATAGCCAAAGCCATCCTGAGCAAAAAGAACAAAACTGGAGATCTCATTACCTGACTCAAAATTATTCTACAGAGCTGTAGTAACCAAAACAGCATGTTACTGGCAAAAAAAAAAAAAAAAAACCCAGACACACAGACCAATGGAACAGAATAGAGAACCCAGAAATAAATCTGTATCTTTGAGAAAGGTGCCAAGAACATACACTGGGGAAAGGACAATCTCTTTGATAAATAGTGCTGGGGAAACTGGACATCCGTACTCAGAGGAATGAAACTAGATCCTTTTTTCTCACCATATACAAAAACCAAATCAAAATGAATTGAAGACTTAAATCTAAGACATGAAACCATAAAACTACTAAAGAAAACACTGGGGAAATGCTTCACAACATTAGTCTGGGCAAGGACTTCTTGACCAATATCCCCAAAGCACAGACAACCAAGCAAAATTGGATAAATGGGATCACATCAAGCTAAAAAGCTTCTGCACAGCAAAGGAAACAATCATAAAAGGGCAGAGACAACCCAAAGAATTGAAGAAAATGTTTGCAAACTACCCATCTGACAAGGGATTAATAATTAGACTATATAAGGGGGAGCTCCAACAACTCAATAGGAAGAAATCAAATAATGTGATTAAAAAATAGGCAAAGGATCTGAATAGACATTTCTCAAAACAAGACATACAAATGGCCAACAGGTGTATGAAAAAATGCTCAACATCATTAGAGAAATGCAAATCAAAACTACAATGAGATATCATATCACTCTAGTTAAAATGGCTTTTATCAAACAGACAGGCAATAACAAATGCTGGTGAGAATGTGGAGAAAGGGGAACCCTTATACACTACAGGTGGGAATAAAAATTAGCACCACCACTATGGGGAACAGTGTGGCGGTCACTCAAAAAAACTAAAAATAGAATTATCACATGACCCAGCGATCCCACTGCTGGGTATATATCCAAAGGATATGAATTCAGTATGCTGAAAAGATATCTGCACTCTTGTTTATTGCAGCACTATTCACAATAAGTTGAGATATGGAACCAACCTAAGTATCCATCATGGGATGAATGAATAAAGAAACTGTGGTACATATATACAATGGAATCTTATATAGCCACAAAAAAGGATGAAATCTTGCCATCTGCAATAACATGGATGGTACTGGAGAACATTATGTTAGGTGAAATAAGCAAAGCACAGAAAGACAAATCTTACATGTTCTCACTCATATGTGGGAGCTAAATATTAAAAACAATTGATCTCATGGAGACAGAGAGTAGAATGACAATTACCAGAGACTCAAAAGGGTAGTGAGGAGGGGGAGGATAAAGTGGGGAAAGTTAATGAGTGCAAAAATATAGTTAGTTAGAATGAATACTATTTAATAGCACAACAAAGTGACTATAATCAACAATAACTTAGGGTATATAACTGAAAGTGTGAAACTGGAATGTTCCTCACATAAAGAAATAATAAATACCCGAGGTGATGAATACCACAATAACCCTGATTTGATTAATTTACATTGGATGCCTGTATCAAAATAGCACATGTACCCTATCAATATATACAATTATTATGTACCCAAAGTAATTAAAAAGTTTTAAAAAAGAAATTTACTTCAATTTATCCTAAATGAATGCTTTCCTTAAATTTTTTTACCATATCCATTGAAGCATATTTCCAAAACATAAACACACAGAGTATGAATGATCATTCAGGGAAAATAGTAACATCAGATTTAAGTATTTGAATTATTTTACAGAATCACTGGTTCATATCAAGCATAAAAAGGAATGGAAGAGAACACTACTGGATCAAAGAGCTTAGCTATGAGTTAGAGTGGAGGGCTGGCAAATACATGGCATGCACGTTACCAATATTCCCCCAGAACCTGTACACACACAGCAAATCCCAGCACTTCCCACTGCGGGCAGATGCAGCCTCACCATCCTCAACCCAGCATGCCCATCAGCCCCTTCCAGTCTGAAATAAAACATATTATTAGCCAACCCTGAATTGGACTCACAAGAAACTGCTATACAACAAAAGATAACTGATTGTCTGGAATGTTCTCCATCCATGTTTGTTACACTATATGTCAAATGGCTCTCTCCATATCTAAACATAACATTCACAGAAGTCTGCACATGCACACAAATTCACTTATAATACACCAGGCACTATACTACATGTTTGGCATGTATTATAGCTTTTCATCCTCATTACATTGGGTACTAGTATTATCAGCATTTTAAAGGAGAGGAAATTGAGCCTTTGAAAAGTTATTAATAAATAGCTCCTCAAAAGATGCTCAGGATGTATGTGGTAGCTGTGTCCAGTCCTCATTCCAAGGACTGTGCTCTTAGCCACTACATTGAGTACTATCTCCCGTTTTCTTCTCAAAGGCTCCAATTGTCGATTTTATGAAACCTTTAACGGGAGAATTTCACAAACTATTTGTCCCGGTATCTCTTGGCCCTAACAAAGTTAATTACTACTGCGAAAGTCCTCTAAGTTTTCAACACCACAACACTTTGTTTAGCCATCGTGCATGGTCCTAACACTAAACCTCTAACATTCTATTTAAATTGTATTGAATATTCTTGTATATACGTAGAATTCCTTCACCAGATGATAAACTTTCAGGAGGACTGTCATGTGGTAGAGCTGTGCAGACACGCTCACGCTCTCACTCTGTTAGAAGCAGAACGGGTACCGCCGGCAGGGAGCAGGAGGGAAGAAGACACGGGTGGGATTTCTCCTGGACAGTGTAACCTCCCATGTAGTCAGTGGTCCCAAGAAGAAAGACCAACCAAACCAAACAGGCAACAGCATGTTCACATAATAAATTTTGAAACTCAAAAATCAAAAAACTTTAGACAAAAGAACATTTATTATATTAATGTATCTGTTCATGCTTTCCTCCCCTTCAGTAGAACCATATTCTGGGATGGTATAATCTAGCCCACACTGAACACAGACCACAAGTAATTAGGAAAATGTCCCCAAAGCACTTTAGCTCTAAGCATTTCAAAGAAAACCTCTGAAAGAGTGATGTGGTCTGTTTTCTAGATGTTTTAGAAGGCTCTAGAAGCTACCCACCATCACAGAGAAGAAGGAACTTAGGGCACAGCCAACATCCTCAGAGAATGTAACAATCTCAAAGGTGGAGGCTAGAGGGCGCTATGTGGAGAAAGGCGTGGAGAAGGGAGCAAGGAGATATCGATCCTCTCTTCTTACAAAGGTGGAATGTGGTTGGGAGATGAGAGGGATCAGAAACCGGAACACTAAATTATTCACCTGCAAAGGGAGAGGTGAGATGAACAATTCCACCTAGCGGTGCTGCAGATTTGCAAGCCCTGCAACAAAGCAGTAATTTCCAAATTTCAGTTGCTTGGAATCTCTTGAGGCACAGGTTGAAAATGCAAATTCCTACGCTCTGTTTCCAAAGACTCTGATTCACTAGCTATGATGTACAGTCAGGGACGAACATTTTTAAAAGCTTTGTATGTGATTCTGATGCAGATGGCACTAGACTGAAGGGCTGTTGAATTTTCTTTGGGCACCAGGTCCCAGTTCTGCAATTTACACCAAGGAACTGCAAGGACCTGTTAGTAGGCAAGCAAATCCTGGCGTGCCTCCGCAGATACGGGGGTTTTGCACAATGCATACACAATCTGCTTGTCAGAGAACTATATATAACCATTAAAGAATAGCACATATCGTAACAACTGACTTCTTTCTTCACATACCTAGTAATCTAAAAAATTGCAGAAGAAAAGGAGAGCACCAGTTAGCTATTTTTTTCTCATTTAAACTCAGTTATTATAGATCACACCTTAAACTTTACTATTGTTCTTCTTATTTCTGGTATTTTTTTATTGGCATAAGGGAGAAGGTTAAGTTGCCCACCAGAGCACCTTTTAGGAAGCTTACTTTTAACAGCTTAAGTTGCAAATATATTCATGATTTTTAATATTCAGAACAAATAACAGGATGTGTTTCTTTAGGTCCAGTTAAGGACTGATTTGTATGCCCCCAAAATTCACATGTTGAAGTCCTAACCCCACGTCCCTCAGAATATGACCATATTTGGAGATAGGGTCTTTACAGGGGTGATTAAGTTAAAACGAAGTCATCAGCCTGGGTTTTAATCAAACATGACTTACAAAAAAATGAAATTTGCACACGGACAGTTCCAGAGAGAAGACGATGTGAAGACTCAGGGAGAAGACAGCCATCTACAAGCCTAGGAGAGAGGCCAGGGACAGATCCCTCCCTCACGCCCTCAGAGGAAACCCACCTTGGCAACACCTTGCGCTGAGACTGCCAGCCTTCAGAACTATGAGAAAATAAATCCCTGTTGCTCAAGCCGCCCAGTGTGTGGTATTTTGCTATGGCAAAATAGTAAACTAATACATCTTCCCATACGAAAAGAGAAGAGGTCCTATTTCATCTGGCACCTTCCTTCAGACAGTGTGTGACCACTTTCCCCTTGTCCTGGCTCTGAAGGGAGGCCCCGCTGGCTCAAAGTTGACGTCCTGGAGTTAGACCGAGAAAAGGGAAGGAGGGAGAGGAACACCAGATTTTAAAAATTCATTGCTCATGACACCTCAGAGCTCATGGCACCATGGCTGCTCGATTTCGGGTGGCTCCTTTCCCCCTCCTGAGGCTGGGGGAGCAGAGCGAGGACTGGGGCTGCAATGAAAGAGGTCTGATATCCACAGGCCCGAGGCCCACCCACCCTTCTCCTTGCCTTTCTGATCATGGATAGAATGGATGACAGCTTTCTGTTTTCTGGATGTAACGTCCTTTGGTTTAATTAATACGAAGTGGACAAATACGAGTAGTCTGTTTTACACTGGGGCAGGTTCACCTTGGGGCAGTGTTTATGTAAACAGGAGTAGGAGAGCACCTTCTGGAAGCATTTGATTTTGGAAGATGGAAATGGGCCACATTTCACCCCGGTCAAAACATTTCACCTAAGGTGCATCCATGCATTGAAAAGGCAGAGGCCCTTCCACCTGGCAGTGCTCTGGATCTCGGTGGAGTTGTTTTTAATGGACTTTTCTGCTGCTCCCTGCATTAATCAAAAGGCGCTGATAGGCTGACTTCCTCTTGCAGGTAGTCCCAGGCCCCACTGCTTAGCCTTCTGCGGAGGGCTGCCTCCCATCCACTCCCACTTGTCTCTGATCATCCTTCTTCCACAGTAGTGACAGAAAAGTTGGAGAAAGGATAATGCTTCGAGTCTCAAAAACCTTAGGAAAAGTACTTTGACATATAAGTTACTAGATGAATTCTTCGGTCTCCTCTTTGCTTTTGCAATATTCAGTTACCACTAAATCCTTTCTCGGATTCCTCAATTTTATAACTGGCTCAAACAAAGTTGATTCTTAAAGAGAGCCAATGCCCCATGTCTACATGCCGACCGCTGGAACACTCTGAACACTTCTGAACTTAAGCAGTCTTTAAGCTAATTGCCAATGGTTAAGAAACTACTTTAAATGGCTCCACTCTTATACAAGGGGAACTTGTCAGTTAACTAACTCGAATTCCTCAAAGGAAAAGGAAGCCAAAAACAAACAAACAAACAAAAATCATACTGGAAAAAAATGAACAACTCTATTGAGCCACCTCTCCCTATCCCAGTTGTAGCAGGAGGCCAAAGCCTTCCCTTCATCTTTTTGGAGTTTTGGGTTTGGGTTCCCTCTGTATGGGCTTTGCCACCAACTCAGGATGAAGAAGATACGTTGCAGATGGACCTGGCCCATAAAGAGGTCAAGAACAGGCCACACAATGCACACACTCTTCTGGGGATCTCAAGGGGTACAAATATATGCTGGTTACGTCTATGGACTGCAGAGCCAGTCGCCTGTGTGCAAAGCCGGCTCTGACAGATCTAAGGTGTATATCTGTGCAACTGACAACCTCAGTGGCTCAGCTCCCTCATCAGTACTGGAAGGACGACATATCAGCAACTATGTCATAGGGTCGCTTTAGAATCGATGTGTTAACAGCTGGGAAGTACTCAAGACATTGCCTGGCACATATTAACTGGTAAGAGATTTTGTGATTGTTGTCGCTGCTATTTCTTATATCCTTGAGATCTAATCTGTACTTCATCCAGGGTTGGTGTTCTTGTTTGTCTACAGATATTCTTTTCTAGTCACTGACACTAAATCACAATTAAGCTCATTTTGAGAACCAAGAATTCCACACCTTAATTTAAGACAAAATGAATAAATGGAAGAAACTCAAGGCAAGACAAGGACAGCTAAGAGTCCATGGGAAATACCAACAAAGAAGGGAGAGGATGCAGGGAGGACAGCCCATGAAACATCAGCTATCAACAGAGAGTCCTTATTCATTTGGACATTTCTCTTAAAATCTTAGGTTTTAAAATATGAATGAACTCACGATTTTCTAAAATATATTTCCTAGCTCTATCCATTGAATAAATGTAGTATGACCCACCACCCCTCCCCCCTCCGCCACTAGCGACAAGCCCAAGTGGCATCCAAGTCTGGATTTCTTGCTGCATTCTCCACAAAAAGGAGCCAGGGATTCTTGGAGGAGTAAGGACTGATTTCAGGTCTGGGATGGGAAAAGTGCAAGATGAGCCTGGGGCATCTGGTAGTGCCAGAGAACAAGGCACCATCAGTCACAGGGCTCAACTTGAAGGACAAGTAGAGTGTCAAAACAATAATGACCGTAACTGATTATAAAATATTAAATAAATAAAAATGAAGCCATAGCAATAGTCATAAAAATCTTATGTAAGGAAAATCCTTCTTTACCGAAGAATATCAGCAGCTCAATGTGGAAGGAATGAAAGAAAGAATTATAAAATCTCCGTTTTGCAACTCCAGTAGAGCAGCTGATTTAGGCTACTTAATCCCAAGGAAGCTTAAAAATTGTGTTGGCAAGTTGTTGGGAAGCAACATATTTGCACTTTGCCAAATATCACTCCACAAATTCTTACTAATTGCAAAGGAAAGTGTATTTTTACAGTGAATGACTCAACACGTCTATACCTAACATCCAATTTACAGGAAATATACAGGATAGTGGAGTAGGTAAATGACACACGAGGAAACATCAAGAAACCCATAATATGGGGCATTCTCTAAGACGACCTTCCTAGACTCTTCAGAAAGTTCAAAAAGAAGGCATGGAGCTTATTACTTCTTAAAAGAAACTGAAGAAGCATAACAATCAAATGCAATGCATAAACCTTACTTGCATCCTAGTGCTGAACAAAGCTACAAGATGTTTTTCAAATAAGCAGGGAAATTTGAAAATGTACTAGATGGTAGATGATAAAACAGAATCATGGTTAATTTTCTTAGGTGCAATATTGCATTATGGTAATGTAGGGAAAATGTCCTTATTCTTAGAAGATGCATTCTGAAGTATTCAGGGGTGAAATGCTATGATGTCTGAAACTTGAGAGAGAGTGACAAAAGAGCAGGTATAGCAAAATGCTAACCGTTTGCTAGAGCAGCATATAGGCCCGGTATGCATGAAGCGCTTTCCTTTTTCGGTAACTGCTCTGCAGTTATGCCCTACTGTGCTGTTTTATTACTGTTAGAGGGTATTTACTTAGTCCAGACTCTAGCCCGGAGACATGGGTTTCTGCATTGGCTTTGTTATCTGACAGCAGGAACATCTGCTCCATGTGCTGGCATTGGATTTCCTTTCCAGAGGCACACCCAGGTGCAGCCAGGCAGGGAGAAAGCTGTTCCACACCCTGAATTCCTTATTTCCTACAGGCAATGGGGTAGAAAGGGAGGCCTGAATTATGGTCATGGCCAGGCAGGTTCAGCGGACAAGCTTTTCCAGCTGCCGTACTGCATGGTGATTATTAACCATACAATGGAAGTCCACTCAACCTGGGACCTCCACTGGCACAAGAAAAATCCCAAATAATTTCAAAGAATAACAATGCCAACCACAGCTCCTGAGAACTTTCTGCATGCCAGATGCCATTCTAAATGCTTTACATGTACCGTAATTCATGGATTTCCAGATGGGCTTAATCTCTGCCATCTTAAGTACTATTGCCAAGTATTGAATGAAACACTCATTGTAGACAAAGACAAAAAGAAAAAATCTATAATTCACATTCAGAAAGCTAAGTCATCTTTGCTAGAAAAAGCAAAAATTGGTACTGGGGTTAGGGAGAAGTTCACTATTTCTCTCCTAAAAAGAACCATTAATGCAAATGCCCCCTCACATTGCACGTCTAGGCATCTATAACCATTTACCATGAGAAAGAATGTATCGCAGCCAAAATCATACAGTTTGCTTCTTGACTGGATTCTGCCTACCACGGCAATCAAAGCAAGAGAAGCAAAAATATATTACCTCATCCAGTTGTGGCTCCCAGGGCATCCCTAATCCACCGTGTTGCCATTGCTCAGATCTCTCTTTTCACACGTTAATGTTAGAATGTTCTAAAGACTAGACCAGATGTTCTCCCCCCTCAACGTTACTGCAGATAGTGATTAAGGGGCAAAATGAGCTTCAAATATCCCATGAAGATAGAAAAAAGGGGAGTGGGGAGACTTTCAAACACCAGGGAAGGTAAGTAGGCATTTGAATCTTTGCAAGTGGCAAATGAATTATATGAACGTGTCAAAAAGAGAAGTGTGGGAAACCATTTGGAAAGTGACTCCAATATTGACACAGTAGCTATATAGAAGACAGTATTTTTCAGTAATAAAGTAGGAAGGCTATACCAAAATATCATACAATTAGAATAAATGAACTACAACTATAGGCAACAACATGGATGAAGCTTCACATAATGTCGACCAAAACAAATCAGGCATTAAAAAGTACATACTTTGGGACTATGTGAAATTTAATTTTTTAATTTATTTAAATATATTTTAAGATATGAATATAAAATCCAAATCAAGCAAAAAACATGATGCTGACAGAATTCAGAACAGCAGGAAGGGTGGAGGGACAAGGAGAAGGCGTGACAGAGGGGTTGCTGGGCAGATTCTATTTCTTGATAGGGGTGCCAGTTACACAGGTATGTTCGGTGTGTGAAAATTCATTGAATTGTATTCTTTTTTTGGGGGGAGTGGGGACAGAGTCTCACTGTGTTGCCCTGGCTACAGTGAGTGCCGTGGCGTCATCCTAGCTCACAGCAACCTCAAACTCCTCGGCTCAAGTGATCCTTCTGCCTCAGCCTCCCGAGTAGCTGGGACTACAGGCATGCGCCACCATGCCCGGCTAATTTTTTCTATATATTTTTAGTTGTCTAACTAATATCTTTCTAATTTTAGTAGGGACGGGCTCTCGCTCTTGCTCAGGCTGGTCTCGAACTCCTGAGCTCAAACAATCCGCCAGCCTTGGACTCCCAGAGAGCTAGGATTACAGGCGTGAGCCACCGCGCCCAGCCCTGAATTGTATTCTTATATATGCATTTTTCCCTATGTATGCCATACTTTAATAAAAAGTTTAATTCAAAATATGAAAATAATACTCCTACACCCAGAGATCTTGGAAACAACCTCAGAGATGGTGGTTATTACATAAAATCCTAGACTTAAGGAAAGTGAAGAGCTCAAGGCAATTAGAGCCAATATCTAAGTCTGTATGTAAAGTGAAATTAGACACAGTCCCTGCAAGAGCCATACGAGTAACTCTGCAGACATTTGCTGGCGGAAGTAAGTACTAAGGCCTTTGATCATCTATTATAGCTTCTATCTGGGATCTTAAAGAAGCCAGGAAACAAACAGGGCTCCTGAGTTGCCACCTGTTTACAGCACCAGGCCCGGAGCCAGTCACCTCTGCATGGCAGCAGCTAAATTCAAGAAAGGACCTAGAGGTCACTAATGTCCTGATGTAAAGACATCATGACTTAAACCAGACTTCACATAAGTCCACTTTTGTCTACTCTCTGTAACAGGATTCCAGTCAGAAAGCAAATCTACATGTCCCACATTGGCGTTTTCTAATATATTGGATTCCTAAAATCGAGGAAGAATGGAGAACTTGAGAGACGTAGAACAGCCTGCTATTTCAGACCTCTCCATCCTATCTGACCTTTTTGCTCACTGTACAAGTTGAATTTTGTCCTCTCCAAATGCACATGTTGCAGTTCTAATCCCCAGTACCTCCGAACGTGGTCTTATTTGGAAATACATTCACTGCAGATGTAATTAATTAAAATGAGGTCATGCTGGAGTAGGGTGGGCCCCTAATCCAACATGAGCGGTGTCTTTATAAGAAGAGTAAATCTGACACACACACACACACACAGGGAGGATGCCATGTGACACCGGAGTTATGTGGCCATAAGCTAAGGAGGCACCAGAAGCCAGAAGAGAGGCCTGGAACAAATCCTCCCCTAGTGCCTTCACAGGGAGCCCAGCCCTGCCATCACCTTCATTTCAATCTAGCTCGGGAACTGCCAGACAACACATTTCTGCAGCCTAAGCCACCAGTTTGTTGCTTTGTTATAACAGCTCTAACAAAATAATACACCT
>CAUYSK010023607.1:0-41122 GCA_963575035.1 Avahi laniger | reverse complement strand
GGGATACTTCTTCAGTTGTTGCACTCATATTCAACTTAGGGAGAGCAAACCCTTGTGTCTTTAGCTTATTTCAGAACCCTAGGTGTTAAGGGCAAGTGATTAACTTTGCTGCAGCTGCTCCAGTTGTTATCACAGTTGTATAGAAACAATGTTTTGAATTAAAGAAGTAATATATTTGCAGAGATTTCTTCCCCCTTATAGCACATAATTTCTATTCAAATTAAACACCAATGGTATACAATGTCAAAATGACTAAAAACAAACAAATGCTCCTTTATATCATAAAAAATAATTTCATTTAAGTAGTAAAGAACTAATTTAAAATCAGTGTTCTAGGCAGATGGGTTCTAACAAAAGTTGTTTTCCTTTTAGATTTGAGAGATAACACAGGTATCTGAGAGAATTATTTTATTATTATATTAAAATACAATAAGAGCTTATAAGAGCTTATAAATATTGGGGCTTCAGATGTCTGGTTAAGTCTGTTTATTAACATAATTCCAGTATGGTGGTTTTCCAAATTTTTCTGCCAAGAATTCTAAGACTACTGACCCACATTTCTATTGTCTTCTTATTTAAGTTTCCATAAAATATCCTGGATCTCAAATAGCTACCTGCACCTTCCTTTTTCACACTCTGCATATACTCTCTATTCTCCAGCTTTCAGCCTTCATCTTTCCCACCACAAGCTGCAACTCTGAGTGTGAGGAGCCCCAGCAGAAGCCACAGCCACCCCCATACAGCTAAGCTGGCTAAGAGGGTGACTATTACACTGTCAAAACTATTTACAGAATTTATTTTACCACATCTTATGCTGAGTCCACATCATCTCCATTAATATGCTACTTAGAAGGATTCAAAGATAAATCTATGCTTCAATTCTATTCAGTTGGAATGAAATGAGATAGAATTTCTATACGCTCTTACCTGCTTAGCTGGCTAAAGGACTTGGCCTTTCCTTTCTAATAGATGTTTCCTACGACATCATCTTGTTCAAAGATGCTTGAGTGTGTACTAATGACGCTGAGAGAATTATACTTAAAGTACTTATAAAAAAGATATAATGTACAAGAAAATAAAAAGGTAGATATATAAAACATAGCAACATATTAATATAGCAAAATTCTGTATTATTCTGTATTATTGGAGCAGCCTTATTGCCAAATAGCAACAGAAGCTCTTCAATGTAATATAAAGGGACTGTTTGTTGCCTGTTTCCCTTTTCCCTCCGCTTTCTACCCTCCATTAGGCTCTATGCTCCCTCTCTCTTGATGGATTGAGTTGACTGCACTGAGTGGTTTACTGAGAAAAAATTCATACTCTTAAGCACTCTACTTGTGATACATAGTCTTATGCCAGCAAATGTCTCCTTTTTTGTTTGTTTTTGAAATTTGAATAATTATGTAATTATTACCCACTTAATCTAAATTTTTCAAGAATAAGAACTGGTCATAAAAGCTTATAATTAAAGGTGTCATAAGATGCATCATGGTCAAACTCTGATTTTAGGATTAGTTATCTGGTAAGGTAATATACAAAAACCCACCTAGCCTCACACATTTTTCAATTTTTTTGAACTGAAAATTTTTAAATTTATGTCTCAGGTATATCAATGCTGTTTTTTTAAATCACAATTCATTTTAAGTTTTCCCTATATGGGGAAAAAACCAAAACAAAATCAAAATACCTCTGTACATTTTGATAAACTTTTTATTGGAAGCAACATGAGCCCTCTAGAACTGCAGGATGAGAATGTGAAATGTCAGTTAAGGTTCTACCTTAAAGAATGTGGGCAGCAAACTAATTAAAGATTAATTAAGTTTGATATGAAGGTATTCAAAAACCAATATATATATACTCTATGGCAAAGGAATTCAAGATGAAAATATTTATCTAAACTATTATATATGGGGCACAGGGGTGGTGGTGTGTGGAATGCAGAGAAAAAATGAAATTCACAGGGAAGGAGCAAGAACTTTTTTCCATCAGAGTAGGGAACAGGTAAGTTCAATGTTACTTCTTTGGGAAGGCTTCCTGACCTCTCAGACTGGGTTAGGTCCCCCTAACTCCATGATCCCTGTGATACTTTCTACAACTGTAATTTGTTTATTTACTTATAAATGTATTAGCCACCATTACCTTTCTCAGAAAGAGAATTTGGTCTTTTACTTTTAAAGACACAGTGCAAATGAGTGAAAGGGGTTACAGCAACATGGTAACACTATTAGACCTGACTAAAATAGGATTAGGTCACTGAAGTTACAGCTAATATGCAATACAATGTATGTATTTGTTCATCAAAGTCCTGTTGGGATTTTATGGTGCAGGATAACATTCTTTCAACTAAAATAGTGATTAATTACATCCATCAGCACATACACTCAAAGAATATCAGCATTTGACATGATATTGCAAGCAGAATGTACCCAGTGCATTTTCTTACAAAGACATTATTGTTACAACATGGTAATTAACCCAACAAATGATTATCTCATATGAACAAGTGTAAAAATAAGACCTAAAGGTTATTAATTCTCTAGCTGACATTAATCTAATTTTGGTCTTACCCAAAATATATCAAAAAATAAAACATTGTTCTTCTCTAATTCTCAAGGCAAAATTTGGCTCAATCTCAGTAGACAAAGCAGAAAGACTTTCATATGTTAAAATATGATGCAATTAAAATCTCAGAAAATATCTCCTAGATTTTAGTTCTGAATTTCATCTACTTATTAGCAAAAGCTTCAGATTCCTTGGGACAGACAGGTTTAAGCAGAGAATGAAAGTTTCACTGTCCAGTAGCCCAGGAGGGATCATACACATCAGTGCATTCCCATCTGTGCGGAGGAAACAATGACCCACCCAACTTATATTATCACGGTGGGTGGAGACCTGCCCTTGTTATGCAGACTTCCCTAACTGAAAGTTAAAAGAGGCATCTTTGCAAGTTCGGAAAATTATTTGGACCCATTCAGAACGATCTCCATTGTCAAATGCAGCCCTCTTTGGAAAAAAGGCTGTAGAGAAAGGCAATTTCAAGCTGCTCTGCCAGAGGGCAAGCAGATGAACAGAACCACAACTCACTGGAGGTTAGTTCTTTTGTCTTTCTGCCTTTTAACATTATACTGGCACCAAAAATGTCCTCAAAGCCTATGTATCTATCAAAAAAAAAAAAAAAACACAACAACTTGAAGCAGTGCTTCTCATCCTTTAATATGTATGCTAATCATGTGAGGATCTTGCTATTATAGAATTCAGATTCTCACTTACTAGGTATGAGTTGAGGCCTGAGACCCTGCATTTCTAACAAGCTTCTGAGTCATCGTCATGCGGCTGTTCTCAAAATCAGATATGGAGGAGCACTAATCTAAAGGAATCTAGGTAATTAATTCTGTTTTGAAAGGCGTGTATAACTCATATTAATTCTCTGAACGTGTATTTGGGCTCCAACCAAAGGAACAACAAAGAAACACTAGACTGGTGAAGTAAGTTAGAGTAAATGCAAAACACAATCTAAATTTAACACATAGGGATGCAATACTAGCTCAGAAAGGGTCCACATTAATTAACTTACTAGGTAATTTTATTTAGCCATGGTTCACTGAAATAAACCATTATACAATTATTTGATGCATAAGGTAGCCATTTATTTATCTCGCTATCCTCTGAAGGAATGTATATTTTTGTAAAAAGACCAGAGTTTTTGTTCCCTAGGAGGTCAGCTTCTAAAAGATAAAAATTAAAAAGCAACTTTTTCCCTATTATCTGCTAAAAAAAATCACATATAACAGATGTGATCTTTTCATTTTGGCATTTGCAGTATTTGAAAAGTGAAAGATTAAAAAATTACATTCCAGATGCCCTTGGTGACTACTGAAGGAACTGAATTGATTAAACTGCCACTCATCATTTACTATGGTTACTGCTTCATTAGGCTCAGATAGGCACAATATATCTTAGTCAAATACTACTATGGAGTACTTTGCTCTCAAGGAATGAAAACAAAACCCCAGATTGTGGGTAAAAGTCCATCTTAGAAAACATTCAATTTAAAACAATAAATTTTTTATATAAAGGGAAACATTAAGACTTATTTTTCAACTATAAAACACAATTATATCTCTAAGAAGTTGTGCTTACAAATTCAGTATATCAAAACAAAAATTAGACAAAGGTAAAGGATGAAGTACAGGAAGCTAATGAGGTTCAGTAAAGTCCCAGGGTGGTCTGCTGCTGACTTGGGGGAGGCAGGAGGCAAGTGGGTTAGAGCCCCCTGACCAGTGTCCACATATGCAAAAGGCAGAAAGACAAGGAAGATCGAGAAGCCCCCACCATCTTAAAGTACCAACTGGCATAAATGTTCCTTATGTTTCAATGATAATTTTTGCTCACACATGTTAAGTAGTATGTGTGTGTGTGTGTATTTATTATTATTATTTTTTAATTAAATGGCAAAGTTATACTTTTGCTTTCTGGTCCACTTACCCGAGCCAGAAACCCAGGAATCATTTGAAACCCTTGCCTTTCCTTTACTATGTACATATCCATGTTGTCACTTCCTAAGTATTCCGAAATATTCCTCCATTCTGATCTCCAACTGCTTTTCCCCTCTCTCCTGTCCTTCCCTTTTCCCCATGTCCTTTCCAAACCCTATCCTCCATCCCAATCCACAAATACTAGCTATTTCACCTCCTTGTGATACCTTTGTCCATAGGATGATCTATGTGTCCTTTGAACCTAGCTCTGTCAACAAAGAAAGATGGCTGTGACAAGTCAGGCATTACCACTGGGTTAAGCCTCACCCCCTTAACCGTCCACCAAGGATAACTTTATTGCCTTCACTTCTGAGCTGCCACTGTGCTAACCATATACCTGTGTTACAGCTCATCACACTGTCTTGCCCTCTAACGTGGAAGGTAAGAATGGATCTTTCTCATCTTTGTAGCTTCAGGACCTGACATATTGTCTATACAAAATAGGTGTTCAATAAATATCTTTAAAATGAGTGAATGAATGAATTATATAAACTTGACTGAGGAGTGCACACAGCCATAGAGAAAGGCATATGATTTAGAGTGAATATTACCATACGAAATTAAAGATTAAAAAAATTAATTCAGTAATTTCACCAAAATATCTAAACCCTAACTTCATTTATAAGACTCTCTGAAGGAACTCCAGCAGTCTCCATGGAAACCTCCATGGATCAGCAGTACAATTTACTTGATTACTAAAACGTAGAGATAGAAGGACCTTAGAGAATACCTGTGATAATGCTTTCATTTTCACATGTAAGGAAACTGCACTAGGTGCCTAAATGTCTTAGTTTCAGTCCTGGAACTAGGAACTACACCCCCTGAATCTTGGGGCAGCCATCCCTTCACTGTGCTATGCCACCTCCCCAGTCAGGACAATGTGCCCTTTACTTGGTCAGCCTGGTCAGATTGAAAAAAGAGGAAATAGAGACATCAACTTTGTTTTCTCTCTATGCAACACCAATGCGAGCAAGGATAACCATAAAAGTGAAATCAAGTCTTCAAAATTAGAAGTTTGGGCACAGAACACAGTAAAAGGATCCTAGAAAACTGAAGTCTACCACCAGTTCTAGCACACTGAAAATAAGATGGTTGTTATGTTTAAAAATGCTTGAAAATTCAAAACCGAGTTCCATGGATAATGAAGACTCTATAGAGAGATTGTCTTAAAATAATAACCTCAGGATATATAGATAACAGATACTATTCGGACTGGTAACATCCAGAAACGAGTCACAATTAATACAAAAATGTAAATAGGGAATGCCCTAACTAAGGACTACTGTGAGGGAACAAAAATGGAAAATGCAAAATATCACATTGAATAGCAGAGAAATATTATTTCACGTACTATGGAACAATGAAAGAAGAGAGAAGTTCCACGTGATAGTTCATTTAAAATACTATCAGTGACAGCAATTCTCCAAGGAATAAGCATAGACCAGGCAGATCATGAAAAAACAAATTAATAAGCCTTGCACATCTTTAATTTCTGTTTATATGACAGCTGATGCAGAATAAGGAAGTTACATTTTAAGGCTTCTCTCAGCAAATGTATTAATCCTCATGCAACAATGTAGGAAATTAGAAAAAGATTGTTCATGGGTAAATTATCTTAAAGATCAAAATAAATGACACATTCAAGCAATCTTTTCCAAGAAACCATATCTGATATATCATGAAGAGAAACCACTGCTAAAATCTTGATATAAATTATTCCCCTACAAAAAGAATTCTGAACTTCAATTTATAGTAGGTTACGTTAATATACTTGGTTCCAGTCATCAAATGGCATAGCTAGACTTTGACAGACTATGGTTAAGAAGGCTGGAATGGGAACTATGAAGATAATGACTGGATGGCTGATATTTGACAGTAAAATATTTGACAACTGATGTCTTTCATGATATATGCAAGACCTAAAGGGAAAATCTTTCCATTATAAATTCTTGTGGTCCATTTTTTTTGTGAAGTATGTGGGCTTCTGGGCACATTCTCAAAGATTTGCCCTGGATTATGTCTGTGCAGGCTGGAAATGACACAAACACCACGATGTGAACAATGCCCGTTGGAGTCCTGCAATGCAGTAGTCGTGGGTGCTACTTGAGGGCAGGAACCAGGGCTTTTTCACTTTGAACGTCTGGACATTCTGTAATGTTTTGCTGAATGAACAAATGAATAAATGAATGAATAAAGAAATTCATATTATATAAGGGAGATCTTTGTGGGAAGGAGGCTGCCCTGGGATTCTAGAGACTTTTTTTTTTCCTGTGCTACCACCCATCACATTCAGTATGGGAAAATAACCAAGCGTCTTCAATTTTAGAGGGTTTAAAATAACCATAAAACAACAATAAAACAAAAGTTTGAATTGATTTCACAGGGTTACTAAAATTCTGAAACAGTTTCTAAATTAAACATGTTAGAATTAAATATGACAGATGAAAATTTATATAGTTGCTACAAAAAAGTTTTTAATCTGTTGAGTTTTCACTAGGCTATGAATATATTCAGTTTTCAAAAGCAAACATGGTAAAAGCTAACAATAAAGGATGAGCTATTTGAATTATCAATCAGAAAAAAATAAGAAAAGCCTTGCCAGGCTCTACAGAAAATGCAATTATTTAAACATCCCATTCTTGGAATCTATTGTCTCACATGAAAATACAGAGAAACATAAAATGCCGTAGTAAAAGATAAACTACCCACATGTGTGTAAGAAAACAGGAAGCTACTCAGATTCAGTCATTAGTAATTACTAAGTGCCTGTCACATATTATGAATATCTTTTGTTTTATTTTTAACGAAATTTAATAGGCTGTTTCTTGGCCACTGGTAGGTTATTTTAGTTTACTTTGACTTTAATTCTTCTCAATTATTGTTTTATGTCTTTTCCTTTTTTTCTAATGACATCTGCCCACAGGAATCTAAGGACACTGCATTGGAAGAGCAAAAATTTTTTTAAAAGCCTAAGCTTATCAATTACATAATGTAGCATCTAAAATCAAAAAAGCTACTAATACATTTAGGTTTTATTAGTTCATACAGCAAAATACCAGTGAATGAAAATGTGATTCTTAATTAAAATACATTCCAGATAATGTAGTGTCCTGAGGAATTAATTCATAATTGTTGTAATAGAACACAAGTCCCCACTTCTATCCTTCAATAAGCAGCATGATGTAGACAACTTAGTCTCTTCACTACTGTCGCGTAATGATGTTTATAAAGGCTCCTAGTTTGTCTTCAATCACATTTCCATTCAATCGTGTTTTTCCTGTGCATGTAAGTTAACAACCCACCTTTCTACCTTCACTGGATTAGAAATTTTCTGTTGTCTGGAATATTTGTTGAAAAAGTTTCACTGATTACCTTTGCTTGTTTTAACAGCAAGCCTATATTGGATTCATACATGCCACAGATCCACAGGACTACTTTATATAATCTGTTCTTCAAATTCATGAAAAATTCTTATCTTTTTAAGAACTATGGCCTCGCATTTTATTCCCTTTCTGCACTAGGTCATAAACCAGTGTATGGCTTTCTTTTCAAGCTAATTTTCATAAATAAAGCTGTTATTTCACTAACAGTTAAATGGTAAGGCCTACAAATTTCCACCACTATACTAAGAAAGCAGCAGTCATGAGGTTCCTGCCTATGCTATGCTGTTTGATCGATTTCCACCTATTGGCACCTATAATTTAAATTTGTGCTCCAGAAAAGTTACACATTTCTACAAGGCAAAGACCTCGTCACTCAATTGTTCATAGTTACAGTCATGAATATTAAATGATCAACAGGAGCAGGACATGTGGTAGAATGTGCATAGACCCTTCTTTCTTCTCCAAAGTGACCAAAGTGTCAGTTAAGGAATAAAATTCTGAGAAAGAAACACTAATATTCAAGTATACATCATTATTAATTACATACACACACACACATTATAGCAACTAATTATTTTTTAAAAAATGGAAGGTTTGGAACATAAAAGTTATAAAATAAGACAGACAAGACTTTTTTTTTCTTCTTTTTTTTGAGACAGGGTCTCACTCTGTCGCCCTGGCTAGAGTATAGTGGCATCATCCTAGCTCACTGCAACCTCAAACTCCTGGGCTCAAGTCATCCTCCTGCCTCAGCCTCCTGAGTAGCTGGGATTACAGCATGCGCCACCATGCCAGGGTAACTTTTCTATTAAATATTTTTTGTAGAGACAGGTCTCACTCTTGCTCAGGCTGGAGAGAAAAGACTTGTGAAAAACAGAGGTTCAAGATAGAAGCTCTAATATCAAACCAGCACAGAAAGTGAAGATAGAGAAGATGGAAGGAAAGAAATCATTTTAAAAACAAATTCAAGAAGCTACCTAAGAAGTGAAACACGTAAGTCTTTAGATTGAAGGAAACCCACCCAGCATTGATTTAAAAAGACACTACCAAGCATATCATCATAAATTTTAGCATACCAGCAATAGAGAGGAGAACCTAATAGTCTTCAGAGAGCAAGTATGAGGGGCACACCAGTGATTGAGAAGCAGAATGGAATCACACTTCTCATCAGCAGCACTAGAAGTTCTAAAAAAACGAAGCAATGCATTGAAAATTCTGAGAAAGAAACACTAATATTCAAGTATACTGTACATTATTATTAATTATATACTTAGCTAAACATTATCAATCATTTCTCAGAGTAGAATAAAGACATTTTCAGAAAACTAAGAATTTGAAAACTGTATCTCTAATGTATTCTTTCTTAGGAAACTAAAGGAAGAAGAAACAGAATCCAGATATAGGGAATCTGTGAAGAGTAAAGCTCTAGAAGGAAACGGAATCCAATCTAGAAGTGATCACTAACCGAGGTATAAGGGAACCAGTAAGACATAGTGAAATACTCAGAGGCTAGCAACAGCAGGAAGCCATTACTCCCCCTAGAACTAAAAGTGTTAAGTGTTATGGAGTCTACCAACAGTGACAGCCATGGAAGAAGGGCTTCCCACAGAAGTTATAGTCAGCCATTACTGAAAACATAGCCTAAAGCAGGGAAGAATTAGGAAAAAACATCCAATCTCCCTCTCCTCTCACTTGTCTTTTCCCCGAACCCAAGTGGAAACCAGTTAGTCAAGGCAGCTTGGAGGATGCATTCACTAGGGGTCACCCATGTAGTATACAGAGTAGGTCAGAAGAGGGTGGAGAACAGATTTGGAGGGGAACAAAGAATCATCGGCATGGGGGCTACAACAACACAGTGGGGGGCAAAGTGGGGCTTGGGTAGGTGGAGGACAAATGAAAGCCTGGGATGACAATGTTCAACTGTACTAAGGCAAGAAGTCAGAAAACTGACATAGGACAGTCTCAAGAAAAAAAGTTGATAGAGGAAGTTGTCAAAAAAATTAAATGGAATTGATAGATTTGCTGATGTGTCTGAGTATTTAGAAAATACTGTTTCATAGGTACATGACAAATCTTTTACAACTATGAATAATTAGCAATAAGAACAAAAACAACTAAACTAACAAAAATCCAAGACATTTATTAAGTCCAGGAAAAGCAAAAGGTTACACAAGAAAGAATATATAATCATGAATACTAATTGACTTGAATTAGAATTAGAATGAGGTGAAAGGGGAGTGAGGTAAGGTTGATAGAAGAAGTTAAATACTCATCTACCATAACACCTACTTAGTAGGTATCACCTAAAATAGTAAATCAATAAATAGCAATATAAACAATTATTTAACACATATGTAGGTAGACATTCTTGTTAAAAGAGGTGAAAGTAAAATTTTCCACTTAAATACAAAATGGCTGAATGGACGAAAAACATGATCCAACTATATGGTTAAAAAAACATAATCCAACTACATGAAACTCACCTTACTAGTAAAGATAAATACAGACTAAAAGTAAAGGGGTGGAAAAAGATATTCCATTCGAATGGATACCAAAAGTGAACAAGAGTAACTATGTTTATATCAGATAAAACAGACTTTAAGCCAAGAATAGTCAAAAAAAAAAAAAAAGATAAAGAAGGTCATTATATAATGATAAAGGAATCAATCCAGCAACAGGATATAACTATTCTAAATATACATTTCACATGTAACCATCTCTTGTTATTCTCACAAAGGATCCAACATTGGAGCACCCAGATTCATAAAGCAAATATTACTAGATCTAAAGAGAGATAGATTGCAATACAATAATAGTGGGGAACTTCAACACCCAACTCTCATTAGATTGATCATCTAAACAGAAAATCAACACAGAAACATTGCATTTAAACTGGACAGCAGACCAAATGGATGTAACAGACCTTTACAGAACATTATATCTAATTGCAGAATATACATTTTTTTCACCAGCATATGGAACATTCTCCAAGACAGACCCTCTATTAGGTCAAAATGAAAGTCTCAACAAATTTTTAAAAATGGAAAGCATGTCAATTATCTTCTTAGATAACAATGGAATACAACTAGAAATCAATACCAAGCAGAACTCTGGAAAATATACATATACATGGAAGTTAAACAACATGCTACTTAATGACTATTGGGTCAAAGAAAAACTTAAAATGGAAATCAAAAAGTTTCTTGAAGTTTATAATAATAGATGCCTACATCAAAACTGAAGAAAGATACAAATTAACAATCTAACAGTCAACCTCAGGCAACTATTAATAGAAATGCAAGAAAAAAACAAACTCAAAAGCAGCAAAAGGCTGGTGCTGTGGCTCATTCCTGTAATCCTAGCATTCTGGGAGGCCAAGGCAGGAGAATCTCTTGAGCTCAAGAGTTTGAGACCAGCCTGATCCCTGAGCAAGAGCAAGACCCCATCTCTGCTAAAAGTAGAAAAAATTAGCCAGTATGCTGGTATATGCCTGTAGTCCCAGCTACTTGAGAGGCTGAGGTAGGAGGATTGTTTGAGCCTAGGAGTTTAAGGTTGTTGTGAGCTAGGCTGATGCCATGACACTCTAGCTTGGGTGACAGAGCAAGACTCTGTTTCAAAAAACAAAACAAAACAAAAAAAAATAGCAGAAGAAAAGAAATAATAAAGATCAGAGTAGAATTAAATGAAATATCAATTAAAATAACAATACAAAGGATCGACGAAACAAAAGTTGGTTCTCCAAAAAGGCAAATAAGGTTGATAAACTGCTAGCTAGGCTAACCAAGAAATGGAGAGAGAAGACTCAAATACACAAAATCAGAAATGAAAAAGCAGATATTAAACTGATATCATAAAAATACAAAAGATCCTTAGAGACTATTATGAACAACTATACACTGACAAACTGGAAAACCTAGAGGAAATGGACAAATTCCTGAAAACATACAATGTATCAAGACAGAATCAGAAAGAAACAGGATACCTGACTAGACCAATAATGAGTGAGATTGAATCGATAATAACAAGTCTCCCAACAAAGAAAAGCCCAGGACCAGATGGATCCACAGCTGAATTCTACCAAACATTCAAAGAACTAATACCAATCCTCTTGAAACTATTCCAAATGATCGAAGAGGAGGAAATTCTACCTAACTTATTCTACAAGGTCAGCATCATCCTGATACTAAAACCAGACAAGGATACAACAACAAAAAAAAGATAACGGTCAATATCCCTGGTGAACATAGACACAAAAATCCTCAGCAAAATATTAGCAAACCAAATCCAATAGCACATCAAAAAGATAATACATCACGATCAAATGGGATTTATACCAGGGATGCAAGGATGATTCAACATATGCAAATCAATAAGCATGATATATCACATCTACAGAAAAAAGAACAAAAACCATATGATCATGTCAATAGATTCAGAAAAAGCATTTGATATAATTCAACATCCCCCTTCATGATAAAAACTCTCGACAAACTAAGCATAGAGGAAACATTCTTCAAAATAGTAAAGGCCATGTATCAGCGGTCCCCAACCTTTTTGGCACCAGGGACTCGTTTCATATATTTTTCTACGCAGAGCAGTGTAGAGGGAGAGGGGTGCAGTGTGTGCGGAGCTCAGCTCAGGCAGTGATGCAAGTGACATGGATGGAACTGAGGTCATTATCTTAAGTGAATTAACCCAGGCAGAAAAAAGGCAAATATCGTATGTTCTCACTTCCACGTGAGAGCTAAAATATTTGATCACACGGAGATTGAGAATGGAGAGACAGATAACAGACACTGGGAAGGGTAACTGAAGATTAAGGGAAGTGGGTTGAAAGTTACAAACAAATAGTAACATAGAAAGAATAAATTCAACATTTGATATCAGAGTGGGGTGACAGTACTTAACAAAAATGTACTGTACTTGGGTGCTGGACACCCTAAATACCCTGACTTGATCACTACATATTATATACATGTAACAAAATTTCCCATGTACTCCATAAATTTGTGCAAATTAAAAAAAAAAAGAAAGTTGAAGGTAGTTGCTTCTGGGAAATATGAATAAAGGGTAAGGATGGGTGAGGCAGGAGATCACTATTTTTCTATCGTTACTAATATATCAGTATTAGTTATTGGTTGTGCCTGGAATCACTTTAATTATTATACTTTTCTGATTGGGAAACCGAAGATAAGGGTAGCTAAGGGATTTGGTCAACTAAAGTCACACAGCTAAGAAAAGGCAGAGAAAATCTAACTTAGGTTTTCAATGTGTTTTCCAGTACAACATTGACTCTCCTTTACACAGCAAAAGACTTCTAGTTACATGCGGTAAAATTTGTCAGAATCAAAATGTAATCACCTGTTAAAAACCCTGACAAATAGAGCCTCCAAAGGCCATGAAGGGAGGGTTATCATGCATGAATGCCTGATAATAAAAACTATCACAAAAGACTCCGGAAAAATCACAACCTGGCATAAAGGCACTGCAATCTTACACAAAAAAATACTTCTGTGAGGACATTCACCCATGTGAAAACATCCCTGTCCAATTTTTGATTGGCATGACCCTGGTTATTGATCCTTGTAGACAAAGATAATTATCTCAAAACAATTATATAATCCTCCTCATTTTTCCTTTAAAAACCTTTGTCTTTCTTTACTTTCCTAAATGCACCCATAATTTCCTATGGCACATGTATTCCCATTGCAATGCTTATTCTTAAATAAATACAATTTTCTTTTAGAGAGTCCCCCTCTCTGTTTGTTATTTAGGTTGACAATGTCCAGAGAAATGATTTCTACATGAATAAATATACAACGCAAAATATGAAATGCACTAGTGTACATCCAATGTTCTCTAAATCTTGAACACCAATTTATATATTTCTAAATTAAAACACACACACACACACACACACACACACACACACACATATGAGATTAGAATATTCTGGGCCAAAAATTATCTCTAATTCTCAAGACATAGATGTTAATTTCCCTAAAACCAAACACAGCATCTTCCATATCTTTTACATACCCCATAACACCCTTGGATACTGTACCCCAAGAGAAATGTCATATATTTAACTTGACTGATTGATATACTAAGAGCTAATAAGAACACCATTCTCAACATCTGTGGAGTTTTATACTTCTTAAAGAATTTCACATGTAACCATCTCTTGTTATTCTCACAAACTGGTGAGTCAACTGAGTACATCAAGGATTATAATAATGTCATACAACTTAGTCTCTGATAGGCTATTTAAAAAACATCCCCAAACCAGTTTTAGGGTAGCCGATTATTTTTCCAACATTGATAAAAATAGAGGAAATATTTAGTAATGAAGAGTACATACAATGTCTCATTTTATATATTATCATTCAGCTAATTTATCACTAATAAGTGACCAAATATATCCACTGGAAACACACATATGCCTTTTCTCTCACAAACATACACACTGATAAACAACAATGAGGTGTAAAAACCGTAACAACACTAGACTCTTGATAGAAAAATAGAACTGCTTCCTTTCAGCATCCCAAAGCCGTCATTAAATTCAGCACTTTGGTAGCCACTCTATAATGCTATAATAATCTAATATTAGAGAATTGTGCTTACGGAGATAATTCATGATTAGGCAATGTAACAAATTTTTTGCAAGGACTTTGAGTTTGTAGTCAGTAGTCCTTAGGTGTAAATTAAACACTCATATGTAGTAAGTCTCTTCTGACTAGTAATATTTAGCATATTATTGCTCTAGTGCATCATGAGAAAGGTGACCACATGTCATTGTTATCTCTCTTGTATACCTATTATCCTGGCAGAATTATTATTAACTCTCAAAGGTGTCCTGATATGATGATAAAACTATATCGTCATCTAATTTTAAAGGACTTCAGTAGTGGAAGTGGGCTGCCACCATGAGCTCAGCTTTCAATCGCCTGGATGCCTTCCTGACAGTCCCTGGTTCTTTTGTTATGTTCCACTGCCTTGTCAGTGACTACACCAAGTCCCTTGGATCATGTATTATTTGAACAACTCTCAAGAGCTCTTGAAGAGTTGTTACATTTAACAGTAACTAATTCATATCCTCCTTGGTCTTATGACCTGATTAATTAGAAAATGTGCAAATAGTACTGACAGACAGATGATTTGATGTAGCTCATGAACTCAGATTCTCATTTTTATTACCATTCCTTTTAAATGGACTCATCCATTGTAGCAGAAGTGGTAAATGAGTAATGACTAGAAATTGGAAAAATATATGTCAGCATAGATACTAGTCCTGAGAAAATATATTCAATCCAATGATTCATGTCCTAGTTAATTTTTTAAAAACTCCGTCTTGAAAAAAACTATATAGTAGAATCTATTAGAACACCGATGTCAGAAGAGGCCATCCACAGGCTGTGGGGTAAGAGTGAAAGCCACCCGCTACATATGAACTATGCAAAGGACATAACACTCAGAGTGTAACCTAAATTATAAAATAGAAATTTTATTGTATTTGTGCTTTTGAGTCATTTTAGCAGTAAAATAAAGACCAATTTTTTATAAATCATCTTAAGAGATTATATAATATGTTGTAAAGAGAGAGGGCTTTGAGTGGTTATCCTTGAGTTTGAACGTTGGCTCTATTCAATAACTGTATGACCTTAACTATAATATTATTTTGACTCTCCGGGTTTTTTGTTTCTTTCACTGTGTCAAAGTATAATAGGCAAGTAACTAAAATGCATTAACAGGGCTTAGAGTATAGTTTGTGTTCAGTAAAAGTACCTATTATTGTTACTATCATTATTATTATTCGAGTCTCAGATTAAACCATAGGACCTCATATGGAATAAATTTATTTTCAGGGTAGGGGCCGTAGTAGGTTTAATTTATGATTCTCTCTCTTAAAACACTGGTAAATAAACCTGAATTCTAGGAAACCTTATTTTATTACATAAATTTCCTTGGTTCAAGAGAGATCATTAAAGATGATGGCAGAACTTTGTATTTTGCCAATATATATGACAATTAGGCTTATTTAATACAAGCAATGCTAAATGGCCTTATAGTACTTAAAAACAGGCAATTTCTTTTCTAATATATGCAAAATCAACTTTGATGCAGACATTTTTCTATACATCAAAACTGGTATGGAAATTTTTTCTAACCACCCAGCTGCTAATGTTAACTAAATTAATTTTAATCTTAAATCAGAGATGTAATAGAGAAACAGATGATTTAATATGCAATCTCATTACATTTGACAGGCTTATTTATAAATGATTTGCCCCACATTTTGACAAGCATAGTTAATATGTTAATTAGCTTTTAAAAAGATGATGAAAGGAAGAGACTGACATACTATCATTCTTCATATACTGTGTTAGGGAACACTGTAGTTGATATCTCAGGGTAGTGCTACTATATATTAATATTTTGGCCCTCCAAAAGCACTGCAATCTTGATGAAATAATCCTTTATTAGCTACAGATAACCTAGTCACCCTATATTAAAAATTAATCCCAAGTGACCTTCTGCTTTTCTACTTAAAAAACAAATGCAGCCCTAAACATATTTACAAGCATCTATAAAGGAATATAAAGTTTATTTCAAGCAATGACCTCAACAGCTAGAGCAAAGCTCCCTGGCAAGGGAAGAACAACACAGATAAGCTGTTTTTTTTTACATTTGCACTTCTCTTAACATGGTTTTTAGAACTTGGTAAGCTTTTTTTCATTTAGAAGCTTAGCAATGATTTCATATGCCTTGACTTAAAAAGAGTTATAAAATGCAAAAATTAAGAGAAGTTATATAGAGGCAATTTTTAACTTGACTCCTCTGCTTAATATCTCCTTTATGGGGGCAGACAAAGGTATCAAAAACTGTCTTTCTTAATGAGTTCTCAAACAGTGCAGTGTATTCACTCACTGTCACAGTGCCGGAGACCTGGAGGAGTAAATCATAACACGGCCAGCTCTGATTTCCATCACGTGCTGACATTGTTAATGCAAATGTGTCTTCATTAATATTTTTATTGCCTGTGGCTATTTAAACAGAAAACTGGAAAATGTAACACTGTGTAGTGATCGTTAGTTTTTAGTTACTATTCTATTGCCCCACGATGGTAAATGAACTGTAAAAATAGCCTGAAACTACTGCCACCTGCCTCCCTGCTATTGTCCATGGGTTAATATTTGCACTTCTCTTTGGAGCAGCTGAGCCATGACTCAATTACAGTCCCATTTCTAGGTCTCTGAATACCCAGCATCAATGTCATTGATTATACAGAAATCAGTGCCTGTGAACTTCTCTCTAACTGGAAAAACACATACATTTTATCTGACTTATAGGATAATAACAAAATAGCTTTTAGAAAATGACTTGGAATGAAATCAGATTGAGAATGACAGGCATAACACAGACATAACTTAGATTTTAGGGCTTAGAAGTGAAGAGCCCGTAAGCATGGGAAGCTGCTCAGACATAACACATTTGCGATTTGTTTTTGGCAATGAATAATCTTGGCATGTAGACAAAGGGCATTTGGGGTCTACTATTTTCTATCAGTTTTCCTCCCTTCCGCTTAAATAACAGTCTTCTTATGCTTCCATGATGTCTCTGTTCAAAGCAAATTGGCAGAAAGTGCCCAAGCCGTCTTCCTTGAGAGAATGAACACACACACACACATACACACACGCACACATGCACACGCACACGCACACACAGGGAGGGAAAGAGGCACAGACTATCAAATATTGTACTACACTTTAGAAACAGACATGTTAGCAAGTCGCAGTCCATATGGTTCTTTGTAAGTATTTGAAAGAGCACTTTTAAAGGTCTGGGAAAAATTAGCCACTAGCATGTAAAAAACAGCTTTTCCTGATTCCAAGGGTACAGCCTTAACTGAACTGAACTGCCAAGACACTAAGACAAAACTGGCTCCAAGCCACAAATGTGTTCAAACTATGGTTTATTAGCAAAGTCCTTAACTGACCTCACTGAAAGACAACTAGAATTTTCATACTCAGAAAATAGAGAAAAATATGCCATAACTCAAGAATATTAAGTAATGATTATTTGCACAGCCAACTCTCAATTATAAGGCAGGAAGTAGGAAAGGAAGGAAAAAGTTAGTAGCTGATATCCTGATACATTCCTTGGCCTTTATTTTCAACCTTTTCCTCCATTATAACTAATTCTTCAAACACCTATTTGGTCCAAACTTCCGCCTAGCCTTGAGGAAAAAAATCTGTGTAAACAACCATCTCTCCCTGCAAAAAAAAAAAAAAAAAAAAGAAAAAGGAAAAAAAAAAGCTAGGAAGTGTGATTTAAAAAATGGATAAGCTAAGCCACTCAATGATAGATGAACATCTTTATTCTCAGTGTTTAAAATATCATTAAAATGGTATTAGATCTATTATGAGATACTACAAAATTTATGAGAACAGATATTACGCTGTATGATAATCTAGATTCTTTTGTAGCTATAATGAAAGCTACAGATATACACCCCATAAATATATTCTCATATACAGAAAACATGTATTTTCGGTGGCTTTACAAATTTTAAAATCCTATTCCTAGGGGTGTTCCTGGAACCTAAATTAAGAAAGTCTACGCTGTACCCTTCATTGTAAGAAACTTTATTGTTTTCTCACCAAATAGTTTTGGATCAAAAACCTCAGGGAAGAAACAAGGCCTTATCACAGCCTAATTTACAAAAAGCCAAGATTACTGGGGATAGAACAGTGACTTAAGTACACCAACAGTAAGATAAGCAACACATGATGAAGTTTTACTGAGGTCATAAATATTACATGAACAAGTAGCTGAATTCTATATATGAGGTCATAATCATTTAGGGAAGAACATTCCTGTTATAAAATAGTCATGTGCTATGTGAATTGTTTTACTTTGAACACAACTGTGAATCTAAAAAAAAGATTTTTCTATTAATAAAAGACATGTTCAACAGTCACTAGTAAACCTGCCCTGTATGCCAAAAATAAGATTCACTTATTTGATTATTTGATTTAGATAACATAACTCAGCAAAGCTCACCATTAATAATAATTATGTATTACATCTTGCTGGTCATTGAACCTCATAAAATAGATTTTTAAGCTTTGCTAAATTATTGTATGAAACTAAGACTCTACTGAAACTAAATTTGCAATATTCTTAAAAAGTAATCATTTTATTTCATTTTGGATAATTGGTATCAATAGTTTTCAGGGATACTGTGAGCCAACTGAGTGCCCAACGTTACACCAAAATTTTCAGATCACTTATCTGAGCTTTACGGTGAATTTAAACATGCTCCCTGCTACTGCCGCCTCTATTGCTGTTTGGAGATACCTACTTCCTTGTTATAAAATAAAGCCACAAATTAAGACCCTTAGGGAGAAAAATCATAGGAGTGACAGTTAGATAAATGTCTCTGCCCCTGTCCATCAAGAACCATTACTAGACACCATCTGCAAGGGACACTCTGATTAGGGAACATTTCCAATCATGTTTTAAAAACTCCAGCCGTATTGCCACACACAGGCAAACACCCTGCACCATTAATCTTCATTCAAACTGTTAGGATATTTGTCTAGGCTTGACCCAGACCAAGCACTACAGATAGATTAGCTAGAATAAAGCTTCCATTTCTCACCACATGTCAAGGCAGGTGGAATATTCTGTCGAGCCTAGGAGGACATCTGGAGGTCTGTACCACAAGGTAACCACTTCGTTGGAGTATGTGTGGCTAGGGACGGATTTTGCTCTTGCAAGACCTGTGGGTCACATGAAACATAAAGAAGTTTAATGGGCATTAATAGGACAAGGGAATTTGAATTTGAAAGTTCACAATTTAAAAAGGTCAAACACGATACTGTAATACAGAATCACAAATGCAGTATCAAGGTTAATAGAAAGGTTGGGGAAAGCGTATTGTGGCCTCTCTGTTTTGAATACAGGCCAATAACCATTAAATCATTTATTTTTCCTAATAAAGCACTGGTATCATGAGTCTATGAAAATATCAGCAGGGTAAACAAATGATTCATAAACTACTGGATACAAAACATGGAAACTTAGAAATCTCTTGAATTTTCCAAAGTATGTTTCATGAATCTCTAGTTTTGAGAGTTGTAATTTTATGTGTTATGAGAAAGGGTTTCTTGGTCAAATAACTTCGAGAAAAAATGGATTTAGAATGTTAAACAGTCTCCAAATTGTAAGACTTCTCGGTGCCCTTAATTTTTCTCATGTGCATTGTGAATGTGCAAGACGAGCATATGACACTTTTCTCTAAGGGTTTTCCCAAAACTTCTTACGCTTTCAGTGTTCTGTCAAACACTCATTAGGAAATGCTTATCGTAGACGCTCATTTGAAAACCATCTATCTAAATAATTACAAAGGAATAGTCAAATAAATCTGGTAATGCAGATGATGAAACAGTATATAATAAGTTAAAATCTCTTCTAAGAATTTTTAAAAACTGAAAAAATGGTCACAATAATATGTTAAGTGAAAAAGTATATGCAGTTTGATCTCATAACCATAAATACTCATGCATAGAAAAAAGACTGGCAGAAAATATACTTGAATATGAGATTACTCAATTTTTTTCATTTTTCTGATTTTTTCCAAGTTTTATGCAATAAATATATAATTTTTTTAAAAAATCACAAAATTTATAGATGTCATTTTCTTAAAAAAAAAAGAAACCCCTATGTGATAGCTTTCTATCTGATATGTTCATTAATGACAAGTATAAAGTATCATTTACCACTTTGATGCTTAAAGCACATAAAACATTTTTACAGTGAACCTACCATAACATAATCATTTTAACATTCTGATTATTTAAATTTTCTTACATAGTACTTAGATAACTTTTTCTTGTTTATTAACACAGCATTTCATTTTCTGTACTGTACGTAAGTTTTAAAATTAACAGGACAACTGATCAGAGAAAGAATTTCTAATTAATTCAGCTTTGGTAACAGTCACTCAATTTTTTTCTACAATGCAGTTTTTATAATAATGCAATGGTATATTACAAATTGATTAATATTTGTAAGTTATCCATGTTAAAATGTACAGGTTATACACATACAAGCATACTAACATACTTATACATTCATAGTCCCCAATTTTTCTGCATGTGAATGCAGTAACTATTTTTGATAACAGATTTCCATAATAACCTCTTCTTTTCTCTGCAAGGTTTATCCTACCACCATTCAGGCAGAACGGAACAATAGATAGGACAATCAGGATGATACTGTGTCCAGAATTTGGTAATCCCATCAAAAGACTTGGTTCCTCAGAGGACGATGCTTCCATACAGAGACCAAAGAGCTAATCACAAGTCCTGAAATAGGTTCAGACTCTTTCCATATGCTGTTGTCAAGTCGAGTGGGATGATAAAAACATTCAGGCTTGATTCCCTTGGTTTTCCCCAGGCTCTATTGTCAGAAAGCTAGGCCAGGGAGATGGGAGAATGAAAAAATCTGAGATTTTCTTTGACAGCTCAGACCAGGCCAGCTATAAAAAACTGTGATATCCCCAGGTGTAAAGGGAGAACAAGACCTTGAAATAACCTAGAAACGGTATAAATCAAAATAACTATACATAACGTCAGCTCAATTCTATTCATTCTGAATGTAAGGTTGTTAAACTGGTTAAATATCTGTGGAAAATATAAGTAGAAAAAGCTCTCTACCTACATGATTCTCTTTGCACATGTTTAGGTCAAACACTGCCCCAACTTCATCCACATGGGCCATATAACTTCCCCAACAACAGAGAAAATAAGTTTTCAATATCTAACTTTTCAAAGCCTTAAAACTGACTTTCTTAAAATGGTTTGCATGTAAATGTGTCATACAGAATGAAAAATGTTATTATATTTTTAAGATACATTCTTCTGTAGCGCTTGATGCATCGTACTTTAATACTATTAGTCAATTAAAACAGTTTCTTCTGGGAAGTATCCTGTATATTGATGAATGAAAGGTTTTCACTCTAAAAATGTTTCTCTTTGGTAAATAGCATAAAGAAATCCCAAAACTTTTCAGGGAGGGAGTAAATTATTAAAACAAGGACTCAAAAAAAATTTAAAAAAAAGATCTTAAAGCATAAATACATATCTACAGTTTTTCCAAATATTTTTGATAAAGATATTGCTATGTGTTCATACAGTTCATGCATCCAAACATGCTTACTCAGGCAAAATTTATTAAACTGCATCCTCCAGCTGAAGGAAAACTGTGGGACAGGATTAATTAGCACAGCATGTGTGAAAGCTTTCTTTCTCTGTTCCTTGTCAGTTGCTATGGTTACACCACATGAAGAGAGCTACACTACCTTTTAAAAAAGATGAAGTTCATGGGTTATTATCAAAACTTCTATATTGAAGTTTAGTTTGAATTAAAAGTCAAAATGCACAGTGAAATGCTAACCAGACGAGTACACATTATTTGCATGTTGCCGCTTTGGCTGAGTGTGTGCCCATGAAGGGATGCAAGTTCCTATGGGCACCTAAAACGGCTTGCATAACAATTTAATGTATCCAACTCTAAGGTGTTGTCATTTCTAAATAATGAAAGACTCCAGAGTAGAGGGGATAATCCCACTATTCAAGCCCTACTGGCAATGATTCAAAGTGGGCTGGCCTTATACCAGCATAGCAGAATCTTGGATTTCCAGAAGAGTTAGCTTCATAGCTAACCTATTACCAATAAAAGAATTCTTTTTCATATCTCTAGAAGACGGTGATCCTATAGATAACACCTGCTACCACCCTGAGCCTGGTCCTATCCTCTGCCATGGACACAAAATAAATCACAGGACAGTGCTTCCGTCACTTCCCTGAGCAGATCAGCCATTAAGCATCGAACCATGGAGACTCTTCAGAACTTATGTCAATAGCTCTCTCTGCTGCATTAGACTCTGCTAACTGCTCTTCTTCTTTCAATTTTTCTCCTTTTGCTTCTCAAATATGGAATAGCTAACCAGGAATGACTTGGTCATCTGCTGGGCCCTTCCCCTATTTGACCCTTAAATGCTGGTTTTGTCTAGGGCTATATGCTCAAACCAGTGCTTTCTCAAATATATACACTCCATAGGTCACAATGGCTTATGTCATGTTTTTAACTGTCATCCATAGGTGATTTCTCCCAAGAATTTATCTCCAGATCATACCTGTCTGTGGGCTTCAGACCTAGTTCTACTCAATTTCCCACTAGATATATGCACTAGGATATTCTATAGGCACTCAATATAACCCCAAACAGAATTCATACAGGGAATACACACCATAAGAGTCCAGAAGCAAGTGCATTTTATTAGGGTTTAGGTCCCCAAAACAGCCAAAGTTCTTTTAGCTGTACATAGATGTAAATTAAATTTTGTGTTCCGTGCATATCTAATTATTATTTCAAATTCCAATGTATCCTATTTTGTAGGTGGTAAAATTGGTTGGGGATTTGAGCAATCTCTCTAACTCTAAGGAGAAAATTGCTGAGCCTAGAATAAGGGTTCAGGAATGATAACTCTCATTTTGCTGCTTTGACTAAGAAATTGACAAGGAACTGGCACCACTGACTTGCTTCTTTCTAATTAAGTGAAATTAATAACGTCAAAAGGTAGATGAATTTGCAGCAGTCAACTAAAATACTGTGTATAGGAGGATCTTTCGCTACTTAAGTCTTTTCAGAGAATGGGTCACTGTGTTGTGTTTGTCAGTGTTGCATGACAACCACTGACAAACACAACTCCCACACCTCTCTGTCAACACACCTCATTCCCCAAATTAAACAATCAGAAAAAGAATGTCTTGCTCTTAATCACAAAATCAGTATTTCTAGGAAAACGTCTCCTTTCTTCACAACTTGACTCCAAATAGACATGAAATACTTGGATAATTTATCAGGAGCCAGCGAGGCTAGAAAGGGGAAGACTTGAGGCCTTCTCTATTCCATGAACCAGTCCATGCAGTAAAGGCAGAGAAAGGATTTTAGCTTTCTTTCCCATTCCACAGTCTTTGGGGCTGGCCAAGAATTTCTTCTTTGATATCATTTTTTTTAATAGAGTCTTCTCCCTCCTAGAAGATTTATAGTAAGTATCTTATGATGTGCTAAAGCTGTTTGAAGACACTACTGCTGCTTTTATACTGTATCAATAAACAACAAACAAAAAAAATAAAGCAAATGTTTTCTCCTGGTATTGCCTTTTCTCTGCACTTGACAAATTTTCCCTGAATGACCTTGTTTACTTCCATGGCACCAGTTACTATAGTAATGCTGATAATCCCGAGCATGTGTCTCTAGCATCAATCTTCCCTTAAAGCTTCAGATGTCTACATTAAAAAATGTCCTCTTAGATCTTCCATGATCTTCCATAACTATCTCTATCTTAATTAAACATTTTTCCTGTCTCTGATTGCCCAACCAGTTCTACTTCATCCAGTATCTATAACTTACCACTATACATCACCATCCATCCACTGACCAAAGCTGGAAGTCTTATTTCAGCATAGGCTCCTTTCACTTACAAAATTACAAAATCCAGTGGATTTTACTTCATAATTTCCCTTCTTTCTTCCTCCTCCTTAGGTCATCATCATCATCTCTTGCTGGACTATTGTACTAGCTTCAAGTCTATACATGGCACAATATTATCAATTTCAAATTATTATCTAGACAATAAATAATATAAACTTATTGAAATTAATTTTATTGAAAATTATAGCTTAATTGGAACATTCTTCAATGTGAACAACAAAATACTTAAATGTCCAAACTTCCCATATTATCACTATGAAAGGTGGACACCCTGTAACTCCCTCCCTCTCGTCTGCCATAACAGGAAGGGTATCTTTTCCAGGAAATCCAGTATCTTGAGGCCAAGTTACGGTTATTTTTTTAAAATACACTTAATATCACATGGTGTTCCTTAAAGTGGAAAAATAGTTTCAAGATTACCATTATAGTATCCTTTTCTTTCCTTTGAATATAACATCTTAATTTTGGTTTCTGTCCAGACTTCTACTTAAAATGGAGCTACTCTTTATACGATACTAAAATCCCTCAAAAAATGTTTAGCATTTGCCAGTCTTTCTGCTGAATAAAAGTAATTTTTGAACATAAATTCTAATAAAATGAAATTAAGTTCAGAAAATATCAAAACACATTAAGGCAATATTTTATTTTGCTCTAATTTTATTATTCCTGCATTTTTAAGCTGAATAAATTATGCCTAATTTTACCCATCCTAAAGGGCACAGATTTTTTTTTATATTTTCATTTTTAAATATGGAAATGATAACATGTTAATATAGGCATTCCAAAAAAGAAAAAAAACCTCAAATAATTAACTTTCATATACAATATGGGAATTTTTAAATTTTCTTTTTCTTCTATTTTTGTATAGAAGATAAAAACAATATATTTTTCTGAAAAACTCAGCTTTAAGTGAAATTAACAGATTTGGTAAGACCAATTAGTCAGAATTCTTTGGCTAAATACCATATGAGAAACATGCTTTTGTTGTCAGAACATTAGTCTGCATACTAGAAGACTTATGATATGACAAAACTAAATGCCTGATAGTGGTTTTAGCACTACTTACTTAGTTGTGTATCCTTGATTAAGTTGTGTAAACTTTCTAGCCTTGGTTTTGTTATGTGTACAATGAGGGGGCTGAGATCTAGAGTCAGCAAATGATGGCAGCTAAATTTTGTTGGAAAACAGCTGAATGGAATGGAATGAATGGAAACCATTCGTTCACATAGTGCCTATAGCTGCTTTTGCACTAAACAGATGAGCTGAATAGTTGACAGAGGCCATATTACCCATAAGGCTACAATATTTAGTATCTGGTCCTGTAAGAAAAAATTTGCTGACCTCTGGGCCAGACTAAGTTAACTTTAAGGTTCATTCAAGTACTAACACTCAGTGACCCTAAGAAGATGCTAGTAAAAATCTTATTCATTAAATGTATGAAGATCATATATGCTCACTTTCTTAAAAAGCCCTTTAAGTAATTCCACCTCAATGATTCCATCCCAACACATCTGCATGAGCAGAGAATGCAAACTCATTTTCCATAGAGTGTATGTGAATATATCCTCATTTTCACAGTTCACTGGTTTACATTTCATTTTCTAGTTTCTGCTTCTCAGTTAATGAAATTCAAAGTTATTATTCCAGTGCTAGATGACAACACAATATAGAAAATGAATTTCATAACCCGACTAAATCGGCAATTTTGATGAATTTCCATATCCTTGCTGATTTGTTGCCAATTTTAAAAAATTAAAGGTAAAACATACTAAATTCATCATGAGACTCTAAGTTTTAAATCAAGACATAATACTCAGAACTTTTAAGGCATTTGCTTGTAAATATGTATTAATATATACCCAAAATATTATGAGCATGTACCTGTATGTGTTAAAAACAAAATATTTATTGAAATAATCACAACCATAATTAGGTCAAATAAGTAAGAGTAATAGTGATTTTCTGCTACAGGTATGCTTTGCACTTGACAGAAAAGAAGCTAATCTATAAAGATGAAATCTATTATACACACGATATTTGAAATGACAACATATGCATATTAGTATATTAATTTCTTTAGTTTTTAAAAGAAATCAGAAATAAGGATGAGTGTTTCTATGAGAGGTTTATGAGAAACATCCTTCCAATTTCCTTCCTAAACCACCTAAAATTTTTTTCAAAAGCAAGGGAGAAGGGGCAATGTCATTAGTTGGTCTTATTACAGATAGCACAAAATCATGAAAATCGGTGGATATGTTAGTGTTTATAACACAGAGGAAAACCCGATGGGAATTTATTGAGCAGTTATAACCTGTTAGTTACTCTCAAAGTTTAAAATATTTTATATCACTTAATGGTTACAACAGCCTGGAATGTAGTGTGATTATTAGTATCCCAAATTTAACAAACAGAAAAAGAACGCCCAGAGAAACTAATTTACCGCAGGTCACGTAAGTGGCCGTGCCAGGAGAACGCAGGCACTGTAACCATCTCCCCAAGAAGACCGAAGACTGGGCACTTAGGAACATGTTGCCTGGCACATACGGGGCTCTAGTTGGGTGGTGGCCTACACCTCACAGGTCCAAAGTCCAGAATGGTGACTGGTTAACCTAAGTGAAAGAGACCAGAGGGATGGGGTTCAGGGAAAGGAGGCAGGGGAGAGAGAGGAAGTGAGGAGAAATCATAAGCTGGTTGCCCCGGAAGGAGGTTCCAAAAATATGAGGAAACTGGAGAGAATGACATTGTCTAGAGAGCCTCAGAACAATCAGACAAAAAGCCTATGAGGAAAAGAGGATCCTAATAAGGAAGAACTCAAGAGAAACGCTCAGGAAGCTTCAAGTTAGGGTCTGGCTGCTGAAATGAGGGCAGTTCTTATCTGTTTTGTTGGTTTATTTTGAAGGGGAAATGGCAAAACGTAGTGGGCCCAGAAAAGGAGCGGTTAGCTAGAGGGCAGCGATGACTTGGAGAGGAACAGCTGGAAATGGAAATTGCTGAGGCTGGGGGTGGGGCAGAAAAAAGCCTATTTATCTCACAAGATCCTGAGGGCTCATTTTTTTCAGAAACCTCAAACCAGGGTGTGGTCAGAGCCAATCTTAAGGGGATGTAATAAATAACACTGAAAGAAAAAGCTCTTCTGAAATGTCCTGACTAAAGTGAATTTTTAAAACATTCCATGAGATGAAAATAGGCAATTACTTTCAAACTTGAACTAAGAGGTTTTTATGTTTTCACAACAGTAAGTACCCTTCTGAACCGTGCAAATTAATGAGGCAATTATTGAGCCAATTCAAGGAAAAAAAGGTTTGGTTCATACTGAATTATTGTAATACTTTTAAATTTTATGGTTGCTGCCCAATTTTTCTGAATTATTTTCAGCTCTGCTTTTAGTATTTTCTTTTCTCTTGTCATACTATTTGAGGAGAGGTCAAGTTACATTTTGGGGTCTCAACACTGTACTCAATATGGGATGCTGTACATGGTAATAATAAGCAAATATCTATTAAAAAATGTGTACATGTTTATTTTGATGATTTTAAATATGTTTTGTGACACTTAGTAACAATCTTGGTTGTTCTGAAATTGGAGTTGGGCATTGCTAACATAGTAGATAAACATCACCACCTCAAATCTCCAAAAGGAGGTACACAGACCATTTTGCAAATATTTTCAAAAATACATCAATTCTAATATATATTATAAATACATACCGCAATCGCTACAGAGAAGAATCATCACAGAGCTTTCATGCTGGAAAGGATCTAAGACAGTCTGTTTCTTTTATATTATCATCTCTTTTTACACATAAAAGAAATTGAGGGTCAAAGTTCTGTCCAGCCTGCCTTCATCATTTCTAAGCCACTCCCTTCTTCCCGTCCCACTGCCACTTTAGGGCTTAGACTTCTGAGTCTTGAGCCTTAGAAAGAGCTCCTAACCGGTCTCCCAGCCGCAAAATTTGGGCTTCCTATTCCATTTCCACAGTCTGATGAAGAGACAGTTACATGTAGTGCGTAAGAGTTCCTCTTTGGGGTCAGTTAGGACCACGACCTACAAGTTTTGTGATTTGGGGCAAATGAATTAACCTAGCTGAGTTTCAGCGCCTTCATCTGTAAAACGCATGTAGTATCTCTGCTGGACATTCTCCATTTGCTTCTCCCGATGTATTCTTGACTCTCACTCTGTTTTATGCTCCCCAGAGGCTGTCCTTAATGGCCCTATAATTGCAGAGTCCTTGTCCCCTGACCTCAAGTTGGGTTTGGCCAATGGGAAGCAAACTGACCGAAGATCAGAGGGAAGGAGAAAAATGAGGTCATTATATCCATTCCTCTGGCTCCAGCCAGACAAGGAAATGGCAGTGGCTCAGTTCTCCCTGGAAGGCTACAGCTCTTACTCAGGGGGTTCCAGAATCAATTTCCCTCTTAACCCTGCAGGGAGAGGAGTGGAAAAGCTCTACACTATTGTTAGCCTGAAGGGGTTTCACATTTATACCCTGCTCAGAGTTTCATAAACAATCCCCTCATCAAACACTCCTCAATCATCACATTTTAGTTGCCCTTTGTTTCCTTATAGACCTTGATACAAAAAACCACTTGTAACTCATAAGATATTTGTGTGACTTCAATGAGATAATACATGGAAAATGCTTAATCATGCAAGTGGCCTAAAGTAACACTCAATACATACTGGCTGTTACTGTTAACTAAAGCACCATCTGATCAGGCCACTCCTCTGCCAAAAAACTAGATTCCCTGAGCTTTATCCTCAGGTCCAAATTCCAAGAAATAAAAGCCCCTGCTACTACTAGCCTCGTTTCTTCCCCTTCCTTCCTCTATTCTAACCCACTGTAAGCACCCAATAAAATTACTTGTGATTATTTCTTTTTATGTCAGTTCCTTAGCACAAGATGGTCTTTGTCCCATCATGACTTCCTCAGCAGATAAACTCCTACGTGTTCTTCAAAATTATATTCACACTAAGCCCTCCCGAGCTTCCCTAATTTGCCCTCCCCTCCCCAGTCCAGGTAATGAGCCTTCCTCTACCCTCTGATTTACTTCACTGTACTTGCAGTCATTCATTTACACATCAGCTCTCACCTGCCCTGCGCAAGACCCTGCGCAAGGAGAACCAAGTGCCTTTGCATCCCCAGCTCCTGGCATGGTGTCTGGCCCACAGTGAGTCTATTACTGGACTGACATATATAGCAAGAACAGCCGCCTAGTAAGAACTTCTAACAGTGTTCCCTCATCAGGCGGCAATTGTGTATCGTCCTGGCCAATGGGGTAGGAGAACTGTCTTTGTCTATCTGTTGCTATATAAGGATACCTGAGACTGGATAATTTATAAAGAAAAGAGATTTACTTTGGTTGATGGTTCTGGAGACTGGGAAGTCCAAGGTCAGGAAGCTGCGTCTCATTGGCTTCTGTTTAGGCCTTGTGCTGTGTAATAAAATGGTGGAGAGGCAGAAGGGCGAAGTAGGCATGTACAAAAAGGAGCAAAACATGAGGGTGTCCTTGATTTATAATAACCCACTCTCTAGGTAACTAAGTCAGTCCTCTGAGAGCAAGAACTCACATACTCCTGTGAGAATTAACCAAATCCTGTGAGAGTGGCATTAATTCCTCTTACCAACCTAATCGCCTCTCAAAGCCCCGCCTCTCAACACTGCCACACCAGGGACCAAATTTCCAACACACAAATTCTAGGAGACACACTCAAACCAAGGCAGGACCCAGCCCTCCTCATCCAGAGAACCTCTGCTTTCACCTAGTCTATACCTTAACACTTCAGGAGAAAATCTGTCCCTCGATTTCAAAATGCTTAAAAACCTAATTTTAGGAAAGCTGAATCACATAAAAGCTCAAGATCTATTTGGAGGATAAGAATTAACCCCAAAATATACATAAAATACTTTAACCCCTTCATGATGCTCACACAGATTTTAAATAAAAATACAAACAGATATACCAGAAAGCTATTATTAATAATATACAAGCTGCTAGTTATTTAATATAAGTAATAGAGCTGGTTTCCTGACAAATCTACTTTTCTCAAATTTTATATGATATTTAAAATTTAGACAAATAAAACCTCAAGAATTAATCAATCTCTCCTCTAAACTTTTATATTACAACTCGTTCTCTGTTTAGCTCACTAGGCAGTCAGCATATACACCTGTTTTTATTCATATTTTTATCTCTCTGTTTATCTCTCTAGATATAAGATCCCTAAGAGCAAGGATCATTTCTTATGATCGCCTCATAGCTTCCCACCACTTCCCACCCCTTCAGCATCCCTACGTAACATTGGGTGTTCTATAAAATGCAGAACTTAGACAAGACTAAGTCTGTCTAAAGCACATTCAGAAAGGGGATCAACTTTTCCTCTGCTTACTAGGATCCCAGGCTATGAACTGTAATACTTAGATGTGTTACTCCAGCTTAGATCTCAACTATAGCAGTATCAGGCTTCTCTGATTCTGCATGACATCTTAGCTGCTTCTCAACAAGTTAATTTGAGCATACAAAGAAGTATGCCCAGACCCGACAGTTCTTTAAAAATCTTGATGGGCAGAAGTACAAAAACACTCATTTCAAAGCTTCCAGCTGTTCAGTTTTACTGAAGGAAGAGACCTGAATTTACCTCTGAGGCTGTTTCTTTGTTCTAGGAAAATCAACTTAATGGCAAATTCTATTATATAAATGTAAAGCAAATCCCTACCCACTGTTCTGTGGCAAGCTGTGAAATTAACCTGCACCTTGATGTTTCAAACAGAGGAAAGGGTTTAATGTAAACTGGATGCATGTTTTGGCAGAGCTATGCTTCTGAGGCTCTATGGCTTCTTTGAGGAAGATGATTTCTGTCTCAAGGAACACAGAGACTGCACAACGATGCTTCCCCCAGTTTTTGATCAGCAGCTTTCAGGAACCCAGAGAATTGAAGAAAGTGTGGGTGGTAAGAGCTATTCTTCACCCTCCAAAGGAAAGGATCAATAAAGCCCAACTTGTAGTAACAATTTCACAAGAACTACTGATACTGGACTGTTGGTTGTGTTCTGGTATAAATATTAAGTGCTGTGACTGTCTGTTGGGGCTAAGGGGCAGAGCACCCGTCCTGTGGTTGGGGGATGGAAGGTGAACTCCAAGATTTGAAATCGGACCTCCCAGGGGCTTCAGCTTCTCATGAGAAGAGATCTTCTTTCCTGAGACTTGAACTTGTGCGGCCTTAATTCCAGGTAGCACTGCTGGGGTACAGTCATTTGGGAAGAAGAGGAGTCAGATAAGACGGAAACAAAGAGAGGACCCTTTTCCCCACTAAGGATGGGCCATTAGTTTCCTAATGAAGCACTTTGAAGAGAAGTATGTGATACCCCTGCCCTGCCCTTGCCCAAATGTCTAACTTTCATAAAATCTTGTTGGAAATGCTAGCCTGATACCAGCTGTATTGTGGAAGCTTAAAAGAAGGGTCAGCTTTGCCCTTGGAGAGATGAAAAGGAGGACAGAATGGCCATGACAGTGCAAGACACCAGGGAGGAGCCAGGTATGCCGTAAAGGTCAACATTAGAAGCATTTTTATGGTGGCACCAGGAGGAACAAGGGGGGGCAGGAGCAGGAGGCAACTGTTTTGAACAAAACAGAACAACATCCGGTGCACTTGTGCAAATAGCCAGGGCCCTAGTGGTCCCAGCTACTCAGGAGGCTGAGGCAGGAGGACTGCTTGAGCCCAAGAGTTTGAGTCTAGCCTGGGTAACATAGCAAGACCCTATTTCTAAAAAAAAAAAAAAAAAATTAGAAAGCAAATAACCAGGGCCCATGCTGATGAGCCCTGTGGTCCTATGGGCATCACTGGAAAGGGAGCAAGCCACAAAGACGTGGGGGCACTGATCCAGGCAGAGGGCACAGCACGAGCCCACATTCTGAGGCAGGGTGGGCCTGGCTTATCACAGGCTTAGAGTGCAGCAGGCCCTGCTGGCACTCCGGTGTACCCATGCTTCCAGGCACCCTCCCCAAATGCCTTTCTCTGCCACTTCCCATATCTAATTCTAATCCTAACCCATCCTCAAATTCTTTCCTGATCCCTGAAGTCAGAAGTCATTTGTGGACTTTCTTAAGATTCATCTGTGTCTCTGATTTGTCACCCAGCACTCTACCTTGAAGCATCACAGTCACTGGATAGTGTCCCTAACCTATTTAAGTCAGAGGCTTTAAAATTCTTGAAAGCCCCCAGCACCAACACATGAATAATGTGTTCATTGAGTTGACTGGTTGCACTGAACTTAGAATTATTGGTTATGTTTCAGAAGTTTCAGAGAGTGATCGATGGCAACTTCATTCTAAGTGTTTATCCTATATGCATACACACACAGACTTATGTGCACAGCAGTTTATTTTGACATTGTTTGTAGCAAAAGACTAAAAATAACCTCAAACTTCAGGAGAACTAAATAAATTAAGGTACAGGTACAAAATGCAGCCAATAAGGCCAATAAATCTATAGGTACTAATATGGAACCAACTATAATATATTGTTAAGAGAAAAGGCAAAATAAATAACAGGAGGCATATATTATTTGTATAAAAATAAGTACTTGTACATCCGTATTATATATCTCCGGAAAGATACTTAAGAAACTGGTAAAAATAACTGCCTATGGGGAAAGGAACAAGGAAATAGGAGGGAGAAGAAAATTGAATTTTCACTATGCTCCCATTTTGTACTCCTTGAAATGTCTATTACTGTGTGTGCATGTTACCTACTGGAAAAAAATAATTGTTCTTAAAGGAGAGAAAGGAAAAAAAGGTTAAATAAGTCCTCACCCCATCTCTTCCAAGATTCCAGACTTACTTCTTTACAGTGTGGGGTGGGTCCTAAAATAGTCATCAGTTGTAAATGACAGGCTTTCGTGGCATGGCAGGGAAACTCGTAGCTGACAGTAGTGAGTTAATGACTGGGTGGATCAAGCAGAAATAAACTATTATTTAAATTTTTTCACCAGGACAATTCAGTTGCCTTCTAAAGCTCAGGCCTATCTACATAATAGCCAGTTTTGCTACTAAAACTTGGGATAAGCTTGCACGAACAATCTGAATCATCAAGCAATTTGAAAATTAACAACAACAAAAAATCTTCCATTAAGGGAAACTTGCTTGCAGAATAAAACTTATAAGAAAATTCTCTAAGGTAATGAAAGTGTCAAAACCAGCCAAGCAATTACGATTTCACAAAAAAATTTTGTAATTCATACGATGAATGCAATCAATGTCTCATTTCTACAACTGGGCAGACTGTTCTAATAACCAAGTACTAATGAATGCAAGAATATGGTGGGAAAGATTCTGAGGAACTCAGAACTTGAACTCAGAATTAACCATGTGACAATCTAGGTATCCTCACTTGTCAGCAAACATCACACATGCTAAATTTTAGAGGACCAAGAGTATTCTCAGAAAATTGTCATAGTTTTAAAAGAGCTGTCAGAAATAAAACAAATTCATCTTGTGTTATACTAGACAACTGTCTTATCCTTTAAGAATTATAGACAGAAACTTAATACCCAAAGCACATGTCCTAGTTCTTGAGAATCTTCTAAGTGTACTTTAAATATTCCCATCTTGTCAGTCCAAATAACTTGTCCTTCAAGGCATTTTTCTTCTCCAATAAAGCTTTATTTGAAATCTTATAATATAGCTGAAGACATCTGAAATCTAGAAATTTTCTTCAAAACAAATTTGAATTCCAGAATCATAAAGTACTCTCTATTTTGCTATTCATTCTTTTCTTGATCCCACTGTTTCCTTCACTAAATCTTTTATTAAAAGAGCAAAAAGGGTAAACTACACTTGAAATACATGTCTGAAAGTTAAGTTAGATTTAGTACATGTAGATTGATTAATCTTGGAAATTATGATTGTATTAAAATCCCAAATTACAAAACAATAACTCATGGGCACTAAATTACTCTAAATCTATTACATGACTTTAAAGATGACAATGCATCACTGTGAATAAAAGCAATATACATTTCTAAAAACAAATTTCAAGTGAATTAAATTAAAAACAAAACAAAATGGCCACAGATGTTTAATAAGACATCCTTTATACTATCATTTTCTATAAACCTTTTTTTGTTTTAATTATTGACAACTTCAGACATTACTCACTTTTAAGTCAAAAAGTAAGCCATCTAATAAAATACTTTTTCTAAAAATAATTTTTTTACACTAACATGCATTTTTTTGCAATATAATTATCATAATGTCACACATGACTGGCTTTTTCTTAAAAATGATTGACTTTACCTATTCCTATGATGAGCTCATTTCTTGGCAATGTATGAAGTAGTACATTTGGGTTGTACTTTCACAAGACTCCTAGGTTTAATTCAAAAATGGTTTGATAAAAACAACATAAGATTAGCAAGTTTGACTTTTAAGGAAAGAAGAGATACCTATGACAAAGGCCACATGTTCAGAAAGTAGAGTTCCAAAATGTAAAAGTGCTCCAATGACAGCCCAGCCTCTCAGTGTGCTAAATTAGCCCAACCGCTGACATTCTTCTTCCACCACAAGCTCAAAATTTCAGCATTTAGAGGGATTTTTCAAATGGTTATGAAATACTAACAAAATGAAGATAGATTATTCATTCAAAAAAAGAAGGCTGCCATTAAGTGCAGGGGGAAAAAAAACCCTGTATTTAGCAATATTACAGGAAAAGAAAATGCAGTGTGACGGAAGACAACAATTTTTAAAAATTCATACATTAGCGGTATGATTTAGGATCTACCATTTGCACTTTAATATAAATTCCAATACAAATACAAATTCAAAATTATTCTTTTTTTCTTTTTTCATTATCTCTTTGCTACTACAATAAAAATTGGGCAACATCAACTTATCCGAATTACACTTTGCAGTTTTTTGGAATACCACAAATAATAATTTTCAAAAGACAAGCTTACTAAATTAAAATACTACCAATTATTTTATTTCTATGTATTTCTTTTAAAATCTCACTGAATCAAATGTTTTATTACCAGTTCACTGGCTGTTAGTAAGAGCAATCAAATCGTAAAGGTCTACAACAAGAGTTGGCTAATTAAGCCCATAGACCAAATCTAGTCGTATTCATTTGTTGACATGCTGTCTGTGGCTGCCTTTTCATTAAAATAACAGATTTGTATAGTTGCAAGTGAGCCTTCATGGGCAAAAATGTTTATTATCTGGCCCTTTACATAAAAAGTGCCAACCTCTGGTCTGGAATATCTCACAAGATAAAAATTTTGTTTTCCAAGCAGTATTTTATGATTCGGAATCCTACTATTCCAGATTGACTAAGGTCTGAATAAATAAAAAATAATAGGAAGAAAAATAATATTTACTCAACTGTGATGCAGAATGAGGGTACTTTCTGATATGATGAAAGTGTTCACCATTCAGAAGAATGTCAGAGATTTGGTCTGTGGAGTTTAATTTGCCAACCACTGTTCTGCACTTTTACAATTTTGTTGTTCTTACTAATAATCAATGAACTGGTAATAAAGCAGTTGGTTCAGTTCATTATGTAGAATTATGAAAAATTATTCTTAATTATTATTTATAATACCCTAGACTTTGAATTATTAAAAATATTTCAATTTAGATACAGACTCAACATAAGTATTCACTCATGTACCAGGATGTGGTAGATCAGGGAGCAGTTAATTATTTTGTAAAGAATGTTCTCTTCTTGAAGGCACCAAAGCTGAAGTTTCAGAATCGAAAAGTTTACAGAATTATTTTGTAAATTATTCTGGTTTAGATACGTATTAAAAATGAAAACAATGACCATTTAAACAAGCTTTAACAGATCTAGTATCTACTAGGAGAATCCAATAACTACAGTGAATTCAAAGGAAAAAAAAGAGAGAAATAGCATTAATAGAGGAGACTATTCAGTTTTCTGCACAAAAGTTTTCTATTAAAAACCTGAGCAGTACATTTTACAAATATTGAGATATAAAAAAAGCGAAGGACTTACTCATGTTGGAATACAATGTTACTGGATTTCAATATAAAATTTGTGACTGTTTTATGGGAAAACATTTGTCCATTTTCTACTGCAGTTCCAATATTGCACATAAATCTCCACTTTGCTATGAACTTCAGTTGGGACAACTAATAAACTGGTTATTACCTGGTAACAAAATTCACCAAATTAATAAAATCATACATGATTTTAAGGCTACAGTCTTAAAAGGCAATGTGTGTGTTTTTAAAAAAATAAGCTAAGCACAGTGGCTCACGCCTGCAGTCTTTCTGCCCAGGAGGCAGAGGTGGGAGGATTGCTTGAGCCCAGGAGTTCAAGGCTTCAGGGAGCTAGTATTGCACTACTGCACTCCAGCCTGGGCAACAGAGCGAAACACTGTATTTATTAAATAAATAAAGCAATGTTTTTAAAAAAGAAGATATGTCATTATGTAAGTACACAGAAAAGGCTGTGAGATCTGTTAACAGAGGCTACATGAGGAAAAGAGGATAACAGGTAAACATTTATTTTCTTCTTTATGACTACTTATAACCTCTGTTTTAAAACAAAGAACATATATTACTAACTGTAAAATCTAATATATAAAAAATGGTGCTGATATGTTAGTGGAAAAAAACCAGAATCTATGTTATCAATGGTATAACTGCCATTATGTGAAGATATGTACACATGTAGTCAAGGAATTGAAGGTATTTAGAAAATAGTAAAATAGCTACTGTGATTAGTTTCAAAAGATAACAAAGGTTTTTATATTTTTTTCTTTGGCAATCTTATCCTCAATGTTTAGAACAATGAATACATATAGAAAAAAGGACTATGCATTCTCTTCTGGTGTAAAGAGGTATTTCAAGATTTGCCTTGAGTTTATTCTTAAAAATGAAATGTTCTGAAAGCATTGAAGAATCACCATTCCTTCTCCTCATTATGTAGTTACAGTCATCAGAATGATGAGTGCTATGCTTTGAATGCTTGTCCCCTCCCAACTCATGATGAAATTTAACTGCCATTGTAACAGTATTGAGAGGTGGGACTTTAAAGAGGTGATTAGGTCATGAGGACTTTGCCCTCATAAATGGATTAATGGCATTACTGCAGAAGTGACTTCATTATCTTGGGAGTGGCTTTCTTATAAAAAAACAATCTGGTCCTATTTTGTCTGTCTCTCTCTTTCCCACCCCTGCCCAGCTGCCTTCCATCACGGATGACACAGCAACAAGGCCCTCGCCAGATGCTGGCACCTTGATCTTGGAGTTCCCAGCCTCCAGAGCTGTGAGGAAATAAAATTCTGTTCCTTGTCAGTTACCCAGTCTGTGCTAATCTGTTATAGCAGCACAAAACGGACTAGGGCAATGACGCTAAGAAAGATGATAAAATCTCCATCATGTAACAATAAACGCTTGGACTTCTCAGTCTTTGTCATCATGTTTTTTTGTTTTTTTTATTAACTAAATTTCACTGTGGAATGAGTCTGCCTTTTTGTTGCCATCTCTGCCCAAGGGAAGGGCTTCCAGAGAAGACACTCAGTTCCTATTTTGTGAGCTCCAGTCTTTGCTGTGAGCCTTGGCTGTTATTCTCCTTCTAGCTCAGAGGATTGGTAAACCGGACCAGGACTTACTCTCTCAGCCTTGGCCTCCTGAGATCTGTCAACTGGCTCCATACGTGGCAAGCTGTACACTGCAGGCACCCGGCTCAGTGCTCTGCCAGAGTCCCAGGGGCCTATCTGGACAGGGACTGGTCCTGGCCCAGGTCCTTCCTGACCGGAACAGGTTCTAGCTGACAGGAGGCCGGAGCAATGCATGCTGAAACCCTTTTGTGCCGCAGCCCTCCAGACCCAAGGCCTCCCTGGCACTGACTGCCTTTCCAGAAGCAAGTGGTCAAAGGTGGAGCTTGTTGACTGCAGGCTAGGGAGGGGGCAAGCGGTGGGTGGGAACAAGTCTGCCTAGCACAGTCTGCAGACTAAACACGAAGAAAACAAGTGGACCATCAGATCAGCAGCTGCTTCAGAGCCATTTTGGGAAAGAGGCCGTGAATAAATAAATAGTAAAAATATCACCAAATAGTTGTCATCTGTTGCTATCGCCATCATTTAACTGACAATTAATCTACTGTTTGGGTTTACTGTCCACATGTCCTACTGACATCTCTGCTTGTGGTTAAACAGTACAAGCTCTGTCCTCTCATATGTTACTGGTATAGGATTATAAAATATTACCATTATGTGAAACTTACCTACCTTTACTTATACTGGGCCTTGTCCCTGTCCTTGTCTCACAAACTTTATTAAATCCAACTCTCCCTTTGAAAAAAATTCTTTAGGTTTTCCCTTCTAACTCTCGCAAGTACGAAGTGTGGTGCCCTTTTTGGGTTTCCCATTCTGTAAAGAGAAGTTACCTGTCGTAAAATATAACTAGTACATAAACTGTCTATTTTCTCAGTGAGCTGCTTGAGAACAATACAGCCCTCTGTTTACATAACTCGATCTTCTATTTTATCTGGAAAAGGAGATTTATGTCAGGATTAAATGAGATACTACTGGCAACGTGCTCGCGTCAGATTCTGACATGAGCACTAGCCAATAAGGATTGCTTATTTATCATCGTCATCATCATCACCATCATCAATACCCCTCATAGTCTTTACACTCTAGCATAAGTCTTGACATGCAGTATATGCTCAGTTAGCTGTCATTCTTTATGGATAATCATATCACACAGTTTAATTGCCATGAGATAACTAGACAGTACTTTTTATATCAACCAGAGGCTGGTAGACTCTAAGGTATTTCCCACAACTCCCTCACCCACTGGTTTTCACTTTCTTGTGGAATCCCCCACCTTAGTTTAGGTGCGTGGCCCTCAGGCAACAGGCTCAAAGAACTGAATTCTGCCAACAACCATCTGAGCCTGGAAACAGATCCTTTCATAGTGGAGCTTTCAGATGAAATGTGAGCAGACCCGCCTCACTGACTGCAATCCTGAGAGAAATCTTGATACAGAGGCAACCAGCTAAGCCATACTCAGATTCTTAACCCACAGAAACTGTGAGATCGTAAACAAGTGCTGTTTTAAGCAGCTTAATTTGTGGTAATTTGTTACACAGCAATAGATAGCTAATACATCAAGATTTCCCCAACTCGTGTTCTAGAGTCAAAGATGTGTACTTAATCTAATAAATCTAGGAGATGCAATGGAAGATTTAATTTTAGCTGCAAAAGATTGAGAGCCTTTAACCATTAACTAATGGACACTGTGATTCCACTGGGGGGGAGGAGGCACACATAATGCAATTTACACACATTTGCAGATTTGACCACAAATTTTTTTTAACTTTTAAAATTATTTTTAATTAATGTGCGTACCATGGACCACAGTTTCAGAAATGACTTTTCGTATTTACAGAAGCAGCAAAAGAACAGTAAGTAATCAAAAACTGGCTCTGAATTACTCAGAAAGAGGGCAGAATTACTCAGAAAGAGGGCAGAATGTGTACATAAAGTAGCCACCCAATCAATAGAGGGAAACTGTCTGACTCCTCCTAAAAACAATACAAGGATGAAAAAGTTTCACTTAAAATATTCCTATAGTCATTTCTGGATTTTTCTCTCTTCAAATCTACCAAGTATGGTATTTTTATGAGCCAAACAAATTATGTGATTGTGTTTCTCAACAATTTATAGCCAGGAAGAAGAGAAAACAGCAATTCTTTTTCTGTCTTGCCCTTTCTTCTCCCATCATCTCCCATCATCCATGTCTCATCAGTGACAGGAACTGTCAGGGGGTTGGGATGGTACAGGGCAGCTTGGAGACAGGAAGGGAAACGGGGGAATAAAGTTCACCCTACCCTGTTGGATGTCACATATGTCGCTTTTAAAAGAGGTTTCGAGTTTTGTTTTTGCTTTTTAATGTCCTCCTGCTTTCCAGAAATTTTATACCTTTGGCAAGGAGAGGGCAAGTTAGCAAATACTACAGTGTTTTACTGCCTTCGACATTTGTGTTTTCTATTTATAGATAACCCTTTAGAACTGGTGGGTAAAAGTGTTATGTTTATTCTGGCATTCATTTAGTGGTTCAAAGACAATTTCAAATTTGCATCACAATTTCTCTACCTGTCCCCTGAAGTTCAAAGTAAATGGATACTGTGTCTGAATTTTAATACTAAGAGGGAGATCAAAGAGTTCATTTATAGCTATGACATTGATAAAGCACTAGATAGCAAAATTTATTTATCTATAATTTTCATATTTGAAAGATCACTGATCATAATAAAAGAACTACTTGAAGACTCTTCATGTTGTTATTTAAAGGATGTAAAAGAAGTCGTATGATCTTATAAGACTTCAAGATGAATTATTTTCAAGCCCACAGGCAGAAATGCCCTTGTTAAAATAGTGGTGATTCTGATGCCCACATTGAGCTAATATTACAAACACAGATCAATGATCTTATATTAAAAAGGGGGTAATGAGAGCTATACTATCTACTTCACAAGATTATAAGGATAAAATAAAACAAGAGCTATGAAAGCACTTTAAAAACTGTAAAGGTGTGTCCTAAAATTCTTTTCTCCCAAAGATCAGCAAAAACCTGCAAAAATCTCCATTTGGAGGCTGGTAACAAA
>CAUYSK010023606.1:0-128233 GCA_963575035.1 Avahi laniger | reverse complement strand
GTATTCCATTTCTCAGTATAGTTTTAATAATAAAACTGCTCTCCCTTACAAGACATGTTATCAAAGATATAGTAAGTAGGCCGAGTACAGTAGCTCCCACCTACAATCTTAGCACTTTGGGAAGCCGAGACAGGAGGATCTCTTGAGGCCAGGAGTTCAAGACAAGCCTGGGCAACAGTGAGACCCTGTCTCTGCAAATAATAATGGTAACAATACTACTACTACTACTAATAATAATAATAATTAGCCAGGCATAGTGGCCTGTAGTCCCAGCTTCTTGGGAGGCTGAGGCAGGAGGATCACTTGAGCCCAGGAATTTGAGGTTACAATGAGCTATGATGACTCCACTATACTCTAACCCAGGCAACAGAGGGAGACCCTGTCTCAATTAAAAATATACATACAGTAAGTAACTAAGACAGGACTCTAAGGTACATTCCATTCTCTCTCTTTTTATGTACTCCACTCAATACCTTTCTTATTTATAGAGTGTCTACTCTGGTCCAAAAAGGAGTAAAAAGTTTTGCTCTAAAAATCCTTCAGTGGAAAGTCTGTATTGATATCCCATATTAACTTTTATTAATTCACCAATGAATGAATAAATATTTTAATCTACTGAAATATGTAAGAATACAAAATAGCTTCAAATGTAAGGAAGGAACTCTGGGGAAAAGATGCCAATATTGTTGAGTATTCTCTGTTCCAGAAACCTTGCTAAGAGGTTTTAAAGTATGTGGTTTATTTTAACCACACACAATCCTGTAAGGTATGTACTTTTTTTACAAATAAAAAAACTGAGACCCAGAGAGATGAAGCATATTGCCTAACATTATACTATCACTACATAGTAGAGAGAGGCTTTAATCCCAGGTTTACCTAACTGGACCTTTTCATGTATCCACATGTACAAAATATATACAGAAGGATAGATGTTCAAAGGAATATACACAGTAAGTATTGGGCATTATAGATAATGCCTCTCGTGAGAGTTGCTAGGAGATTTCACTCGCTATCCCTGGAATGAGTCAATACTGAATCACGTCAGATTAGATTGGTCGAGTACCATGTTTCACCAAGAAAGTGTGACGAGTTGAGACGTGAGGATTGGATAGGATTTGATAGGCATATATAATAGGGAAGGACATTTTACCTTGGGGAAATAGATTCTAGCAGGGAATGTACAGTAAAGAAACATGGGTTGATCATCTTGGCTAAAAAGAAAGACTCCCTTTGGGAAGTCATGAAACAAATCCAGAAAGGAACCTTGGGTTTGGACTCTAAAACACTGAACACCACCAGAGTTAAGGGTTTGAATGTAATCCTGTGAGCAACAGGGGACTGTAGCAAGTTACTTGGAGAAAAATTAGAGAATCAGAGAAAGGAGAAGGGGAGAGTATCTCAGATTTTACTATGATAGTCCAGGCATGAGATGGTTATAGTGATGGTGGTGACATAATGAAAACAGGCTTAAAACTTTGGGACAAAATAAGCATTATTTCAAGGGGAGGTGGTGATTGATTGTGAATTAATGGAAGGACCTGGGATAATAATGGTTGTCAGAATTGTTATGCTTAGATTCATTTGTTGAAGGTGCCATCGTTTAACGCCTACCATATACTTGGCACTATTCCATGACCTGGAGATATAGCGAGCGAACCAGACAGCCACACTCTGTGCTTCTGGGGAACTTACACCCTGGTGGATGGTCTGGGTCTGAGGCTTAGGTTGATAGGCATGGGGACTTCATGAGGAACAACTGCTTTTGTCAAAAAGATAATGAGTTAGAGGTGAAATCAGCATAGCCCAGATTAAAATGTAGATTAAGCAGGTGACAGTAAAGAAAAATATCTCAATAGAAAGATCAGGTTGGGAAGAGAAATCAGAAAGTGCTATAGAAGGAGTAAACCAGGTATGGAATCACCTCCAAGTTGTAAACTGCTGCCTTCAAAATCCCCCTGTACATGCCCCTTCGGTCTGCCGTTCTCATTAGACTTATCCCACTGTCTGAACCCATATATTTCAGTGCACTTTTTGGTGTCACTAAATTTTTGCCTATCAAAGAAACAAAAGATTTGAATAATTCTATTTGTTTATAGCACAGGAAAATATCCAACTATGCTTGATTGCTTTAGGAGAGTTATGAAATATTTTTATTCCATGACATTCTTTAGGGTAGTGATTTTCCACATTTAATGTGCGTACGAATCACCTAATGATCATGTTAAAATACAGCTCCTGATTCAATATATCTGAGACGGGGCCCTTAATTCTGCATTTCTAAGCTCCAAGGTGCTGCTGCTCCTTGGACCTAACTTTGATGCTTTGGCATCATTATGTTATTCACTCGCACATGGCCCTCTGCCACAGATGAAATTGAAAACAACTGTTTTTGTCTTGAAGGTGTAAACATATTAAAGCAAAGATGATAAAACCATAGGAACTTAAACTCTCTGGGAGAAAAGTCATGTCAAAATTTTGTTTTATAGCCAAGACTTTGGAGTCAATGGCCAAAAAGAAGAGCCAGCATGTTATGGGAAATTACTTGTTGGATAGTCTCAGAAAGCTTCATGGAACAGGATGTTTTTGAGCAGGTCAGTATTATGGTAGGCAAAGAAGGAGAGAAAAATAATTCACGTTTAGGAGATGGCATCAGTGCCTTATTATTCTGATTATTGTAGATTTGTAACACATTTTGATATCTTAATCTCAAAGGCCCTCTCATTACTCAAACTTTTGTGCATTTTTGTTTGCTGTTTTGTTTTAATTTCGTGTAAATCTTAATCATTAAGTTTCACAAAAAAAATATTGAGATTGATTGGCTTTCATTAACTTTAAGAACTATTTGAAGATGCATTGACATTTCTCCAATGTTAAGTATTCCTGTTGCTATGTCTCTCCATTTACTATAGCCATTATGCGTCTCAGTAAAAGTTTACAGTTGTCTGGAAATAGTTCTTTTTTGGGTGGTTTTATTTCTAGCTGTATTATCTGTATTTTATACACACACACACACGCACACATATATATTTGCTGCTGTTGTTGTTGTTGTTGTTACTCTTACTAATGATTTTTTAGTGACTTTTGCCTTTGTATGCCTTGCATTACCTTTGCTTTTGGGAAAAATACCTATCGTTAGGAACTATCCCTTCCCAAACTGTATTCCAAAGCATCATAACTCTTACAGCTTATTTCCCCATTGTATTTTCTAATCAGTTACTGTTGATAGGAGAAACTTCTAAAGTCTGAATACTTAATGTATGCATTCATTTTAAATATAATAAGCTCACTAAACTTTATTGGATTCAAAGTTTCAATGGATTCTTTTGAGTTTTTTACATAATGATTATTCTGAAGGCAATAACCATCCAAACCCATGAGGAACCATCCAAAGTGAAGCAGTGACAAAGCACCATTGAACCTGTGCTTCAGACATGTTACGCTGGTGGTCAGCGTGGAATTTGAGGGTAGACCATCTGGGAGCCTAGATGAGAGATGGAGACCCGGGGCTGGGCAGTGGACATGGAGCAAGGACAAGTGAAGGATGGGCTTTGGGGCTGAATTGACAGGAGATATGAGAGACAGAGTGGTGAGGTGAGGTGGAAGAGCTGAGATGACTCTTGTTTTCCCAGTATGGGAAACTGAGATAGAAGTAGCAGGAGAAGTAGATCTTCAGGGAAAACTGGTAAATTCAGTTTGGACAGGAGTTGACTGTGGAGTACACAGAAGCTGTCCAGGAGGGAGTTGTTAGTGGGAGTCTGGAGGCGAGGAGAGAGCTCTGGCTGGAGAAACAGGACTGGGCATGTGTAAGTGGGGGATGGTAGGTTATTCAGAGAGAGGATGAAAGGTGGAGCAAGATGTGAAAGTTAAGGCCAAATGCCACAGAGATTGGGTAGGGCAAGTGCTGAGAACAGGCTGTGGGTATGCGATTGCAGAATTATTAACATTAGTGACCACCACTTGAGGAGTCCCCAGTTGAGCTGGGGAGTAGAAATCAAGTAACAATGATTTTGAGAGAAGTCAAGAAGGGGGCTTTCCGATCTCCTTCGAGAAGCTGGAGATAAAGAGAGAAGAGAAATATGTAGATAGTTGGTGTAGAGGCTAAAAATTCTATTTGCTGGATCTCTAAGGATGGAACTGAGGTAGTAAACTTCAAAATTAAGTTGGCTTATCCTGAATCCTCATGTGATTTTTAGCCTCAGTTCCCTGATTGAATCATAGCATTTGCCTAAAATTCTGCAAATTTCTCTTCCTCTCTATCTACCTCTTAAATATTTACATTGTCCCCAGAAAGTTGTTCGATTGTATTTTAAGTTTCCATTTTAAAGATGCTACTTGATAGAAAAAGCCAGAATTTCTCTGAAGTAGGCAACCTAGAATTGGAAGGCGCCTTGAATCATTTTGTCTAACCTACTCTCCCAAAGTTGAAATACCCTTTTGGCATCTCTGACATGTTTCTAGTGATAGCAGATTTCTACTTCAGAAGGAAGCCAATCATTTTGTTGGACATTCCATACCTAAGAGCATGTCTGTGTTAGCTCAGCTGGGATATGTTTACCTGCAAGTAATAGAAGCCTTCCATTCAAAATTGTTTCAACGAAGATGTCACTCTGTCATTTCATCTAATAAGGAGGGCCGAAGCAGGCAAACTTCAGAGTTTGTAAAGTCAGTGTTTCAACACAATGTTGAGAACCCAGGATTTTTCCATCTTTTCCCACAGCTGTCAGTGTGTGAGCTTAGCACTCTTCCCTGTCACAATATGGCTGCCATTATTCCAGGCATCACACACAATCATCAAATGTCCAGCAGAAGAAAACAGACCATATCTTGTGTGAGTCTTTTTTCAGTGAGAAGACCTTTCCCAGAAGCCCTCAGGAAATTTTCCCTTAGTACAAATGCTGGCAATGAGCATGGGCTCTGAAGTTACGCTGCCTGGGTTTGTATTCTGACTCTAATTTCTTCCATCCTTGGGCAAGTATTTTCATCTTTCTAGCGCTCACTTTCCTCAGTTGTAAAACTTAGACAGTCATAGAAACTACTTCATAGGGTTGTTGTTAGGACTAGCATTAATATATGCAAAGCACTTGGAAAAGTGCTTGGCATATAATAAATGCTCAGTAAGCATTTGTTATCATCATGCATTCAATAGATCTAATTGAGTCACGTGTTCACCTCTTAATTAGTCACTGACAAAGGAAATGAGATTAGTATGATTGGCTTTGACAAATCAATGGTTATCCTTGAAATGGGGGATAAAGATGTAAATCTATACACAGATATATAAATAAAACCTGAGTGCTGTTAACGAAGGAGGGGACGGATGGCTCATGGGGAGGGGGCCAACAGTGTCAACCACAGAGGGTACAACTCGCTATTTGCTTTCATTCAGTTCATTATCAGTTTGAAGACAGTGAGTAATGTTAGGAGAAAAAAACTTGAGGCAAAGAATATTATGTTTAATATATACCATTGACATATTGATAATACACATGTACTTAGTCAATTCATGCTTGAATCCTAAGTGAAACCCAAAAATATATTTAAAATACCTAAGAATTAATTGCAATCTCATCTCACACATCGGTTTAAAAGAACTTCTATACCTTCATCAATTTGCAGAGCTTTTCCTGCCTGCGTTTTCTCATTTAATTCTCAACAAGCAGGTGGCATAGGAAGGATAGGCAATATCACCATGTTGCAGAGGATGAAATTGAGGATCTTAGAAGTCTAGTTAGAACCGTGGCTACAGACGTAAGAAGCAGCAGAATTCAAGCTCAAATTCAGATCACCCATTTCCTAGTAAAAAGTCTTTCTTCTCTATCACAGTGCCTTTTCTGTAAAATAAAGACATTCTGGAATGTTTTCTCCAGCCATCATTAGCAGCGGCTCACTCCAATCCTACAGCCAAGAATTAAATGTGATGTGCCAAGTATATGCCAGTGTACGTGAGCGCACAGCTGACCATGGTCTTAGCAGGGTTCATTCACAGAGAAGTGAACACATGCGTTTACGTGTCAATATTCTAGAAAGGGTTATCTGGTGGCTTTTGTTATTATGAGAGTTCTTTCTTCAAGTGCCCTAGTGTTAATTGCTAACTCCTATTTTTTTTTAACCAAAATTGGCAGTGGACTTTTAGGAAATGTGATTGCACAGAATATGACGTTTAAGAAACCTTTTCACAAAAAGAACTGAGCAACTTAAAAGAATAGTTTCATCCTAGAAAGGTAAATTTTGGATAAATCTCTGTAAAAAACGTGTAAAATTGCCAGTAATGTACATTTCTTATTTTTCAAAAAAATCTTTATAATCAATAGAATGGGGGTAGTTAGTGACTTTTTAGAAACTTTAACATTTTGATAGAAAGTATTTGGTATACTTTATAAGACTGCTATAATCCTCATTATTTACATCACGATACATTATGCTTTTACCAGAGCCTCCAGCTGGGGCCCCTGCCCTCTGGACATCTGGTTAAATGCTTCTGCACTCCATTTCCAGGGCTTGTGACAGTCCAGAGGCCTCCCTGTAATTTCTAGGTGTTTCTAGGGCTTACATTTTTATGATTTTCTTTGTCTCTACACTCTAAGATCCTGGCATGATACTTAAGGTCTTCCCCAAGTGAGTCAGGTATGAGGCCTTTAGTCTCTTCACCGGTCTCTCTCTGTCTCTCTCTCTCTCCATACACACACACACACACACACACACACACACACATATATTTACATATGTACATACACAGACTCTAAACATTTCATGAGTTAAATAACCCTGCAGAGGATCTGGAGGTTCACGGGATGGGGTCACATTGAGAATCATATAGACCCTCACTGTCTTTTCAATTCCTATGTGGAATAAATGGAATATTATTCCTCCTTTCTCAATTGCAACAGATCTCCGGAGCCCAAGCTCCCACATCCCCACTTTCTATTCCCAGGAGCTGGCCAGTGTATTTTCTCCTAACCATATTCTCCTCCAGTCTCGTGTCAACTGTTAGTATCAAACATCATTCTCCCACTTTTTTTATGTTTGTAATTCACCTTGTCCGATGTCTGAACCACAGTTAAGTATAAATAAAAAATATTATTAAGAGTTTACTTGTCCTGACTTTTCTTTCCATTCTTTCCCTGAGGTGAAATCATGGCTTAGACCATGAGTTGGCACACGGCCTGAGTGCCAATTCCGCCTATGCCCGTCTGTTCCCGCTTTGTCTGTGGCTGCGTTTGCCCTCGCTACGACAGTGGAGTTGATGAGTTGCGACAGAAACAGTATGTATGGCCCACAGAGTTGAAAATTTTGGGGATTTGGGCCTTTACAGAAAAAATTTTCTGACCCCTGATTCTGGCAACTGTCTTGAAAACGCTTTACCTGTACCTAGGGCTTTATTGTTCGCAACATTTTCACATATTCATCTCGATCCCCTGACACCTCTGAAATACCCAGCCTTCTCATTTTCCAAATGAGAAAATTGAACGTGACTAACTCCACATCACAGGGTGGTAAGTGACAGAGTTGGGATTAGTAAAAAGGATCTGTATGTACAGTCCAGACGATGCCCTTTGCGGAGGAGGGGGAGCTGATCCTCAGGTGACCGAGGAGAGACCTACTTATTATCAGCTCACGGAGTTGAGGAGGGGCCATTTCCTGAATTCTGAGGTAAATTTGCCGGCTCGGTTCCCCTCCTCTAATCTGTCAGGAGGTAGGAGATGCTCTAATGCAGATGAAATAACTGCAGATTGGTTCTTCTTATTTCTCCACTCCTCTGGAGCTGGATAAAAAGCAGAAAGCTAGGCACAGATGCATGGGCCCCTCGGAGCCCAGCTGCTGCTTTGGCTTGGTTTTGCCCCTGGGTGGGATTCTCGGCTCGGCCTTCTTACTCCAAATTCAGTTCTCTTTCCACTATATTAAGCACACTGTTGAATAATGATAGCACAAATGAATGATTATGAGTCCAGGAAAACACAAAGGCAGAAAAGGACAAAAGAAGAGGGGAAAATTTTTGTTGGTTTCCAAATCATCCATTCTTTGCCTGTTTGTAAGTGCCCGCTGCTCCTCACAGCAAGTGAGTGGGAGTCTAAGTCCTTCCTTCTTGAACGTGGCTGATGTTAGGGACAGGTTTGAGGTCGAAGCGCTGTGCTGGGACTTCTGAGAGTAGGTTATATAAGATGTTGGCAGCTCCTTTCTGGAGCTTTTGGAAGGCTCACCGTGAGACACTTTCCTCTCAGAACTCACCTACCATGCTGTGAGAAACAAAAGCTTCAGAGAGAGGCCACAGGCAGGTGCTTTCCTCCCAGTTGACAGCCAGCATCGGCGCCCAGTCATGTGAGAGCGCCATCTTGGACAGCCAGCAACGGAGCCTCCAGTGCCTATGAGAGAAATCGCAAGCAGGAAGCATCCAGACATCCCATAAAACTGTGACAGTTGACACATTGTTACTTCAAACCACCACATTTTGGCATAGTTTTATGTGTCTATAGAAAACCGAATACACATTTAGGAAGAAAAAGATAATTTAGTTATATATAAGAAACATGAAAATATTTTATGAGAGTAGTCCAACTAATCAAGGAACCCATTATCCGATTATGATCAGAAAAAGAACTCCCTAAAGTTAATGGGACAAAACAAGGGTCCTTTTGCCTCCTTTAATCATTTCAGGGAAGGGGTGAGAGGTGGAGTAGGGATGGGGGTGAAATGTGGGCAGGTGGGAAGGGATTCTTTCAGTGTAATAATGCCTCAAAGTTCTGTTCCAGGAGAGTTTCATCACAGACATGCTTCAGGCATAAGAATCTTATTTTATTCTTGGGGAAAACTGAAGATGAACAGAATGGAAATTTCAAAACACTTTCCCAGGTTAAAACCAGGAACGAGGAGTTCCAAAGATTTGACCTAGAGATGTGGGCGCTGGTTGGGGGAAGAGAAAAAAAAGAGAGAGGAGTGTTGGGGAGACTCGGGGAACTTGTGGATTTCCATCTGACACTGACTTGGCGTGGCCTGAAAGGCAGTCCTGTGGGGAGAGGAAAGGAAAGTTCTGCTTATCTGCTGTTCTTCAGGAAACTGGAAAATAAAAGAAGACTGTTCATCAGCTCACAGGGAATTATGTCCATGCTTTAAGGTCTCGTTAGTGTCTGGACTTCAATGAGCTAGTGTTCTTCACAGGAAGAAGGAGGGTGGCCATCACGCAGAATGAGGGGTGCATGAAAATGTCTCCCTTTGAATTTAGGAGGAAAAATGTTCTCCCAACAGCATGTTGCTTGAGTTTTGAAAGGGGTGTGTGTGTGTGTATGTGTGTGTTAAAGAACAAAGTCAATTCTCTGGAACACAAGTAGAATGGTTGGTTTTAATCTCTTCTTCAACATCTCCCACTTCCATCCCAAGCTTGTTGCTTTTACTTTCTTTCTCTCTCCCTCTTGGTGCTTGATATGCCATTTACCCATCCAGATCTACTCTGCACTCATTTCCACCAGGCTCTGCACAGAGAAGCAGACTTATAAGAACTTCATCAATGGGTTTGCTAACTCTCCACCTCCGGTTGAGTTCAGCCATTGAGGAGTCCTGGAAAGAGACTAAAGGGAGGTGTAATAGTGAGACCAGGGTATTTATTCCCCTGGCTCTCTCCCTGGGTGTGTGTGTGGAGGTCACCTTGGGCCAATGGTATTCCTTGTCTAAAGATCCCAGTTCCTCCTATGGCAAGTCTCTCTGAGTGATTGTCATTTTAGGTTCCAGTAACTGCTCCCTCCTCCCCTTTTCTGTTGGGCCTAGGACTGGAACAGCTGTGTTTTTATTAGCCCAGGGTGCTGCACTAATCCTGTGGCTTCTCCACAATGCTGTGAATAGTCCCTTTATTAAATTCTCCTGGAATGATCCTAATTTGAGCATGCCATCTATTTCCTGCTAGGAACCTGACTGATAATACTTATTCTATACTACTGGTCATCTACATCTCAATATAAATTTAGTTCAACATTTTTCTCTCACTGGGTTATTTGTGATTTTTAACTCCAACTATGGCACTAAAAGACCTTTGGTCCCTAGGAATTTCATGGATAAACAATCAGGTGGAGTTTTCGTTGTTGGGGAGGAAAAGGCAAGGAAATTAAAACCTGCCTGGCGTGAATCACACCTAAAGGAAGTCTAAGATTAATTTTATGTAATACCCTGCACCTTAGCTCCATTAAACCATTAGTTAAGCCCATTAATGGTTAGGTGAGGGTGGAGGGCCAGTGCCCTCTTCCTGGTGGGACAGGACAGAAGATGGACGCAGGAAGAGGCCGTGGCAGGAGGAGGGCTGCAGTGGGGAGGGGGCATTTCAAGTACAAACCTTTTCCACTTCATGGCTGTGCTAAGACTAACCATGGCTATATATACAGCTTACTTGAAGTGGAAAGTACAGATTTTCAGTGCAATTTCTGCTTTCTCTGTAGTGATTTAGTTAGCTTTAAAACCACCGTTTTCTTACAAAATTTGGGTGATGTTGGTGATGCTGTTAAAGATCTTCTGAATAATTCCTGAGATTTTAAATTGACCACCTCAGCAGTAAATAGGAAAGAGAGATGTCGGATCACACTGTGTCACTCCCTGTCCCTCCAAAGCTTTAAGGAACCCTCTATTGCTTAGGGAGCAACGTCCTAACCTCAGCCTGGCTTCCAAAGTCCCCTAGTCTGGATCAAGGCCTCCTTCTCAGCCTCATTCCTGTTGTTACTCCTTCACCTCCCCCCCTCCCGCCATTATTTCTCCATGCAGCTTAATCTTGAGCTGAATCAATCCACTTCTGGATTTCCAAGCATGCTATGCAAGTTCCCACCTCAGGGCCTATGCTCTGCTGTTCTGCGCTGAAGGTCCCTTCTTTTATATGCCCAGCTCTGCCACTGGCTTCCTTCATTTTTGTGTATCCCTTCTGCATAGCATGGTACCTTGCACATTCTAAGTACACCCAGAAGAGTTTGTGATGTAAATTAAAGTAGCTGATCCAAATGGCAGCTTTTCAGGAACTGTTTCTAATTTTCTTTGCTTGAGAAAAACAGGCAAAGGCTCAGAAATCAGAGAGGTAGACGGCAAGGATTCTATGTCATCCTAATCCTTAACTCTTCTTTTTCAAAGCAATGTCTATTTATCTATTTATCAATCTATCGATCTCTATCTCTAAGTTAGACCCCATTTATGCACGATTATAAGAACAGGAATTAAGTCTAGATTAAAAAGAAATCTTTGGTATTGCCATTTGCCAGTAAAAAGTGCTCAATAGATGCAGACTCTGTTGAAGATTTATAATGTGTAAGCTTTTCAGGGTGCTATTTTGGAGAGGGAACATTATCGTTCATAGTTCTGCTGTACTTAACTGGGTAAAGAAGTAGGACAAGTGGGTCCAGAAGAAAGCCAGGAATTGGAAAGGTAGAGTTGAAAGATTAAACCACTTTGTTTTTTTGGATTGGAAAAATCTACTATTCTGGTGTTAGATGTTCCAAAGAGATTCCTTCAGCAAGCAGTTAAGGTTAGATGTGGCCCAGTGCCTAGTAAAATCCCGTGGGAGACCCCAGGAAGGCAATGGATGAAGCAGCACAGAAAATGTTACTTCCAAATTTTAGAGTTATTCCCCAAAGATGGGCCCCAGCTCTAACATTTACCCTCTACCTTATAACAGCATTTGGGGAATCATTAAAAGCTTTTGGTGTCACTATTTTAATTAAGAGTGAAAGTTCTGCATGAGCCAGGCATGCTGAGGCTCTGTCAGTAGTGGTCACTGGGGAGAAATGGAATGTCAAATAAATATGGGCTCTTGGCTACTTACCACGGGGTCCTAGAACTCCTTGTCTAAGGCATGTTTTGAAAGGATATCTCCCCTAGTGAGAAAGTGAAGTTGGTGTGCTAAAATGGAACGCTAGACGTTCTCTCTAAATCTATATCCATATCTGTCCCTATATCTATAATATTTGTGTTCAGTGCAATTCTAGAAAATATAGTAAAATAACTACAGAGTTTACATTTTTTGATAAATGTTGCAAAAGAGTGGTGAAATTGGATATATGGTAAGCTAGATTAAATCTTAAAATATGACTCATGACAGCATCTGTCACATGTGGAGCCTTAATTTTTAAACTTCATCCTTGAATACTTCACTTATATGATATAAGCGATATTGCAATCAGTGAGATAATAAAATGTGCATATGATTATACCTTCTTTCAAGATGGCACAACATATTGCTTAATTGACAAACTTTGAAAGTACTTTGAAAGTATACTTTTTTTTCAGGTTTTTCTTTATTCTCCCCATCTTTCGTGATAAACAAAGCAACCTTTTTCAAAACCCTAATTTATTATAAGACACAATTGCTGAATGAGCAGATTCTGTAACCTAACTACATTTTTTCAGCTTTGGAGGGGATCCAGGGATATTTACTTTAAGTACAGTGCAATCTTACTATAATAAAATACTGTATGTGAAACATTTCCCAATAACTGCTTACATTAGGATGTTATGTAGTTAGCCATTACTATTCTACCCAGGGTACACTATATCAGAGAAAACACTAAACTTTAACTATTTCCTCCCTTGGGATCTGAGATCACTTTGTACAGATTAATGTGTGAAATATTCTATGCTCTGTAAAAATGGCACTTGAATACAGATTTTAGTATGCTGCCCTTTGGAGACAGTTATGTGCATAGAAACATGGATTCGCTAACACAAGCATGTGACAAGTTCACGTATATTTAGAGAACACTTCAGCATGCTAAACAAAGCCCAAAACCCCAAAACCAAAAAACAAAACAAAGTAATTCCGTACAACTTCGTATGGCCTAGTGGTACGGTGTGCGGAAAATACCTCCAGAGCTGCAGACACCAGTGTGTTAATGTCTTTGATTACTTTCATATGGTACACTTGGAATTGTTAAAACACAGCTGCCACACATCAGAAGGTACTAGAAACAATCTGTTGGACAATACAGAAAAATGGCAGTAAATGAACTTCAGAAATACCCCATGCTGGTTACTAGGAGAGGATTTACATAAAAAAGAAAAAATAACAGAAATTCTAAAAGTGCCAAACATATCAGGAACTGTCCCCAAAAGTCACTGGCCTTTTGTGGTCTTAAACATCCCTTCAAGACGGAATAGTCACTCTGACATATTCTTAATGGAAAAAAAATATAGAAACTCTCCAGTATTGATAAATATAGATTTTTTTTCCCTCCCTCAAGATAATTTTGTTTAAGAGCAAAATTTGACAGTCGTAGAGGACTAATTATTATCCAAAGATAGGAAAATCACCCCTAGTCAGAGCAAATCTCAAGGGGTGAGTTGATCTGTGTCCCAGCTTTTAGATACGGTGACACCCCATCTAGCACAGGTAGTACTTGTTCTATTCTTAAAACTTTCCAATGAAGATGATTCAGCAGTGTGTCTTAGGAGCTCATTTGGTGTCAAACTAGCCACCTAAAAGGATTTGGAAAACATTAGCCATAATTCCAGTCGGTATGCAAAGTTACTAAAATACCCAAGAGGGACTTAAATTGTGTGTGACACAGTCTCTTGTTACATTTTTAAAGCAGGCGCAATTTTGAGGATCAGAGTTTCCATAAAGTATACAGAGTATTTCAGTGTCGCTAATGTAGTGACAAGTCACCATCTATATTGCTGATAGATCACAAATTCTCATTAGTGATGTGTTGTTTTAGCAGCACTGGGTTAGAAAAGGCAAATTCAGAATGGTAGAGACATCTGATGTTCTAGCAAAATGAATGTTAAAGTACTGATATGTGAAAAGTGTTAGTATGCAAAGATGTTAGAGATATGAATTTGAAAATGATCTGTCAACACATATAAACAAATCAAGATTACATGCTAAGTTTGAGGCAGAAGTTCTGGTTCTCATTTACCTGGAAAACGAATAAGATAAAAAGTACAGGGACACCATTTTTTCATGTTGGCCTATCATGAATAATTCTCCCAATTGCAGAGAAATTGACAACAAATGTTTAAAATCAATTGATTTGCCAAATTCTTAAGCAGCACTTATTATGTGCCAGGCAGTAATATTATAGAGAGTACAACTGGGAACAAAACAGACACATTTTTTTGGTACCCACATTTTGTTGGACATAGATAGGCAATAGACAGGTAACCAGAAAAAAATTCCAGCAAGATAATTTGAGCTAATAAGTGATAAGTTTATTTTAATGTTTATTAAAAACATGAAACTCCATCATGTGAGAAAGTGACTACAATCAGAGAAAGCCTCTCTGAAGAAGAGGCATTTAAGCTGAGATCTGCATGACAAGGAGTCAACTTTATACCGCTTTGAGGGAGATCATTCCAGAGACAGAGAACGTCAAGTGCAAAGACCCTTAGGTAAGAGAAAGCTTGGCGTGTTCAGGGAACAAATAAGCCAGGGAGGCCTGAGCATATGGGCAAAGAATTACATGTTAGTATTTAAGTAGCCTGTATATTTTTAGATTTTAAAGTTTGAGTTTAAAAATTTAAGCACTTTTAGGATACTGTAAACCATATCTGATTATAAAAATAATTTTAGTTTTTATGCATTGTTCCAATTGTCAGAGAAAACACTAGTGTCCTCAGCAATAAGACTCTATCTATGATGACTCACGTTTTGCTGGCTCTTGTCACGACATGCCAATGTTGGGTCCCAGTGCGCTACCACATCCCCACCTCTCCACCCCAGTCATCTCTGGAGGTCCCAGGGTAGCTCACATATGCTCACAGATAAATCCAACCCTGGCCATGTGACTCTATGATCCTTCTTCTCCCTCAGGCTCAAGCTGTTTCTATGGGTACTTCCCATGCACTAAACCTACAGAGTAGCCAGGCTTGGGGTCACTTCTGCTAGGCATGGCGCATTTCACTCCCTCAAAACAGCACTACCTCCTTAAAAGGGTACCAAAGACCTCCACTTCCATGAGCCCCTGAGGTGCCCAAACTGAATGGAGTTCTACAAAGGAGGGGAGAATGCCCCTTTCTGTGACACTGTCCTGTAGAAGCACTCAAAAATGTGGCTGCTTGTGACCACTGTTTCACAGTTTAGTGACAGTCCTTGCAAGTGCCATTGACAATGCTGCTCTCAGCCCACCACCCAGCCCTCACCATGCACACATGAGTGTGTGGGGTACTAGCCAGGAGACAAAATGAGACGGGGATCACCCTGCTCTCCTCCGACATGCAGGGTGCTTGGTGTCCAGCTCTTTGTTCCCCTACACAGATCTCTGTGTTTGGAGTCACGCAAATATAAATACACAGCCCATTCTTTCCAAGTTCCCCATATGTGCAGACATGGCTGATCTCCAGTAGTGGACATTGCTTTCTCTCGATGTGCCACCCCTTGTGTCTGTATCAACTCTGTCAAAGTCCCTGTTCCTCGGGGTTCACCTGCCAGGGTCATTGTTGTAGACAGGTGGAGCCCAGCAACGTGTGAGGCTACCCCTCGCTTATGTCCCTGGGGCAGCTAATGACAGTGGAGATATCCATAGATTTCCTAGCCTCTCCCATGAGGACATGACAGCCAGCAGTTCCAGTATCTCTTCCAGGCTTGCAATGATTTTTTTTTTTTTAGGCATGGATATGACACATTCTGATTCTAAAAAGTTCTTTTCCGGGCCTTTTGTGTCTTTTATGTCCGGCAGCTGTTGGGGCTGCAAAGTGATGCTATGCATGTACCGTCTGGCCAGATGGAAGGGCTAATCCCCCAGGCTACTGCTCCAGCCTCACATTCTTTATGTTGCAGTGCAAGCCAAGCCTCTGGCTCGTATCCGTAAGAGCACAACCTCCCTAGTTTACCCCTATTTCTTAACATAAGGTACATTCAACAAACTCCTACTTTTGTAGCACATTACACTGGGATGGGCTACCCATGAAGTTGTGCATTTTGTAAAATGCACAAATGAACTGAGAAATTGGAGGTCTGTTTCCTGCTTGCCAACCCTTGCCTCTTGCAAGGGGCTGCCAGCATGAGAATGGTATATTTCCTTGCAACTTGGCCATGCAGAGGGGGTGTCTTTTTTTATAATTTGCACAATGATGGGTTATGCTGCTCTGACAGGTGTGGGGAGGAGTGGTTCATTTCTCCATCCTAATTATCCACTGGGAACTAGCCTAGAATTTTCATTGTCTCTGTCCTCCCAACAGCCTCACTAATTCACAGGAGGAAGACAGATCCTTTCCTCATCTCTTTTTTTCCCACTCACATTTCCTGGCAGAGCTTATCTTTCAGTCAGCCAGGGTAGCTCCTGATTCAATACCCTAGGTGTTACCCAAATTCTCCAGGAAAAAGGGATCTTCACATTGGCACCTCAACTCACGAAAAAGTGGTCACTCTCATGGCATCATAACTAGAATGGTGAGCATTTTCACGCACCGGCAGAAGCTCCACTGAAGTTGCAAAATGGCTTTCCTCTTCTTTGGGGACCTAAGCCAATGACCAGCACAACTCATGAGCTTCGATCTGCATTTCCACACCATCAATTCACTAGCGGTTTGGCAGTTGGGGTGAGAAGGTGCTCTTGGCTTTGTTTTAGTATCTGCACCAGGAATCCCCCAATAGGACAGAAAAAATGCAACCCTTTCTCATAAGCTCTTGTCATTACCTACAAACGTAATACTCTAGGCCTCTGCAAGTTCATCTACATGTTTCTCAGAATCCTTAGGTAGTACATTCAATGAATTCAGACATTTGCTTTTGTTCTTCAGCTACAGCTCCCTGTACCCTGTGCCGGGTGTGTAGAACCATGGCTGATGTCTACTGCTACTTTTCCCACTAGATAGTGATGCATCTGCACAACTGCCAGATCAGGGAGACTGTAGCCTCTGATGGGCCCAGCTGCTGCTTTGGCAGGCTGCTGCCCTCCCAACTCATGTGCCACCAATGCCCAAGTGTCCATGAGATGCCACAGCTGTTCAGAATCCCACTGTGAAATGGAGTATGTGCTTTTCTTCTCTTTAGCCTTCTATTGCACAAGAGGGTTCCCAAAGCATAATGCCTGTGTTCTAAAATCACAGAATGCTCCTCCTGAGCAGCTATGTCTATTTTTAATTATAGCACCCCAACTCTCCTCAGGACTCAGACACAGGGTGGGGGACTAGCCTAGGAGATAATCCAAGTGACAGATGCTCTAATGTATTAATAATCACCCCTCTCTGGCTCGGTTCCTGATCGAGCTTGTGCTTGGTTCTCTTTTCCATCAGGATGATGTCTGCCTGGGAAACTCCTTAGCTCATCACACGAACTGACCTATGGCAGGCGCATCTTGCCAGTGTGCCACATTCACAAAGCTCCTTCATCCCCACTCCCTCACATATACATTCCAAGGGTGATTCGATCATATATATATATATTTTTTCTATTTGCTATCACTCTGTCCAGTTGTTTTATAAGAGAATTTGAAACGCTCGACCACTTTGGCAATGTCTTAAGTGACATAATACGTTAACGAGAGAGATGCAATCAGTAATTCTCTTCCACACCCTATTAATGCAAAATGTTTCAAAAGGTTATAATTAGGACTAATTTGTTTGGCAGTTAATGAGGTCATCATGAATCAAAAGTGTGAATAAAAAGTTAGTATATGTCTTCATTTGCATTCAAGAATATGTGTAGTGGGTGAGACAGTGAAACATCTGAATTTAAATGAAAGTTGTAATTGTTTCTCAAGGCTTAAACTGCCTTATTGGGTGGATGGCACTGCTATTCTCAGTTGGGCATTTTGTACAGGTGCATATATGTGGGTTTATATGTATAAGCTTCAGAGGCCTCCTCTCCCCACCTTTAAAAATGCATTGTGAAATTTTCTAGAAGGTTAGCAGTAAAACTGTTAAAGGTAGGGGGTGATATGTAAAGGTTTCAATGCTTATGTTATTGGTGAGCAAATTTTATGGATTGATAGGTGGGTAACTCAATGATACAGCAATAGTCTCCAAACTTATTTTTAAAGTGTCCTTTATCCAACCCTAAAATTGTTGCAAATTTGAGCAAATTTAAAAGTTTTATTTTCAATTTGTATAACATATGCCCAGTGATGCGTTGGTGAATGTTTAACTGGCTCTCTGGGAAGTTAGAGATGGGGGAGGGAGGAGAAAAATTTGTAATATTTGCCTATTTCCATGGTGTAAATACTCCCATCATCTGTGATTTCAAGCTGCCAACATGATGCTACTGCACATGGAGCTGGGAATGTGCAGCAGCACAGTGTTATATAATATTTAAATCATAAAAATACACTAGATTAAGCAGAAGCAGAGATAAGACTATAATGTAGTAAACTAATAAGGAAATGACAAGCTTTGAATATTTATTATCTTTTTGTTAATGTAAGTTGTTCAATTGTGAGCTGGTATGATTTAATATTTTTTGTTTTATTTTATTTTTAATCAACACATAATTGTACGTATATATGGGGTATAGCATGATGTTTTCATAGAAGTACACATTGCGTAATGATCGAATCAGGGTAATTAGCATATCCATCATCTCAAGCATTTATCATTTCCTTGTGGTAAGAACATTCAAAATCCTCTCTTCCAGCTATTTGAAAATATACAATAAATCATCATTAGGTACATTCAACCTACGGTGTGATAGAACACTGGAACTTATTTCTCTTATCTAACTGCAACACAGTAGGCATTGACCCTCTCCTTCTCCCCACTCCCCCTACCTTCTCCAGTCTCTGCTAACCACTATTCCACTCTCTACTTCATTGAGATCAACATTTTTATATCCCACATATGAGTGAGATCATGCAGTGTTTGACCTTATATGCCTGGCTTATTTCACTTAATACAGTGTCCTCCAGGTTCATCCATGTTGTCACAAATGATGGGATTTTATTCTTTTTAATGGATGAATAGTATTCCATTGTGTATATACACCACATTTTAAAAAATCCATTCATCCCTGGATGGATGCTTAGGTTGATTCCGTATGTTGGATATTATGAATAGTGCTGTGATAAACATAAGCAGATATCTTTTCAACATACTGACTTCTTTTCCTTTGGATATATATCCAATAGTGGGATTGCTGGATAATATGGTAGTTTTATTTTTAGATTTTTGAGGTACCTCCATATTGTTCTCCATCATGGTTGTACTAATTTGCATTCCTACCAGCAGTGTATAAGAGTCCCCTTCCCCACATCCTCACCAGCATTTGTTATTTTTTGTCTTTTTGATAATAGCCATTCTAACTGAGGTGAGATGATACCTTACTGTGGTTTTGATTTGCATTTCCCTGATGATTAGTGATATAGAGCATTTGCTCATATACCTGTTGGCCATTTGTAAATCTTCTTTAGAGAAGCATATATTTGTTCATTTTAAAATCAGATTGTTTATTTTTTACTGAATTGTTTGTTATTTATATATTCTTGAAATTAATCCCTTGTCAGATGAATAGTTTGCAAATATTTCTCCCATTTTTGTTGGTTGTCTCTCCACTCTATTAATTGTCTTGTTTGTTTTGAAGAAGCTTTTTAATTTGATGTGTTCCCATTTGTCTAATTTTGCTTTTGTTGCCTGTGATTTTGATGTGTTATCCAAAAAGTCCTTGCCTAGACCAATGTCATGAAGAGTTTTGCTATATATTCTTCTAATAGTTTCATAGTTTCAGGTCCTATATTTAAGCCTTTAATGGATTCTAAGTTGATTTTTGTATATGGTAAAAAATAGGGGTCCAGTTTCATTGATATTCAGTTTCCCAAATGCCATTTATTGAAGAGACTATCCTTTCTCCACTGTGTGTTTTTGGGTCAAAAATCAGTTGGGGCTGGGTGTGGTGGCTCATGCCTATAATCCTAGCACTTTGGGAGGCCAAGACAGGAGGATCACTCTGTCTCTACACACACACACACACACACACACACAAATCAGTTGGTTGTAAATGTATGCATTTATTTCTGGCTTCTCTATTCTATTTCACTGGTCTACATGTCTATTATTATGCTAGTACCATGCTATTTTAGTTACTATAGCTTGTAGTATATTTTGAAGTCAAGTAATACGATGTTTTCAGCTTTGTTCTTTTTGCTCAAGAATCACTTTGGCTATTCAGGGTCTTTTGTGGTTCCACAGAAATTTTAGGATTGTTTTCTATATCTGCGAAGAATGTCATCGATAATTGGTAGAGATTGCATTGAATATTTACATTGCTTTGGGTAGTATGAACATTTTAACAATATTAATTCTTCTAATTTATGAGCATGGATATATTTTCATTTATTGATATTTGTGTCCTCTTTAATTTCTCTCAACAATTTTTCATAGTTTTCATTTCATTGTAGCTATTGTAAATGGAATTGTTTTCTTTATTTCTTTTTCAGATAATTCACTATTAGTATATAAAAATATTTTTCATACATTTCTTCTGTAGACTGCAAATTTACTGAATTCATTTACTAGTTTTAATAGTTTGTTGGCAGAGTCTTTAGGGTTTTCTATATATAAGATCATATCATCCACAAAATGGGACAATTTGACTTCCTTATTTTCAATTTGGTTGCCTTTTATTTCTTTCTCTTGCCTAGTTGCTCTAGCTAGGACTTCCAGTACTATGCTGAGTAGAAGTGGTGAAAGTGAGCATCTTTTTCTAGTTTCAGATCTTGGAGGAAAAGCTTTCAACTTTTCCCGTTCAATATGATGTTAGCTGTGGGTTTATCACATATAGCCTTTATTATGTTGAAGTGCATTCCTTCTATTTAAGTTTTTTTTTATTTGTGGAGACAAGATCTCACCATGTTGCCCAGGCTGGTCTCAAACTCCTGGTCTCAAGTGATCCTCCCTCCTTGGCCTCCCAAAGTGCTGGGTTTACAGGCATGAGCCACAGCACCCGGCCTTCCTTTTATTTAATTTTAATAATGTCTGTATTTAACAGCTCACAAGATTCCTGAAAGTTTAACAATCAACTCTCATGACCTAGTATGAGCTGACTCCAGCACAAAACTGCATATGTCCAATCTCAGGACTGGTAAGATCCTACATTGGAAACTGAGTTAGACATGGAGTAAGAGCACAATGTCTCATGTGTCTTTGTACTACTAACACTGACAAATACAGGTACTTCATCATATGTGGAGTATGTCGGAGTGGCCTTTTGTTATAGTAAAATCTTAATTACTTAGGATCCTCTAAAAAAATCTCGCAGTTAACTAGATTTTATTTATTTATTATTTTTTAGGAAATCACTTGTTCCTACAATTGATTTAGTGTTTACCAAAAAAGATTTCTAAGTCAATATATTCATACATTAAAAAAAAACTGTATTCTAAAAAGGGCTTAGAAGTAGACACTAGAAATTTTCTATGTACCATAAAAAACAAACCAATAGAAGTGGAACAAAAGCACAAATAAAGGTAAAAGAACAAGCCTCAGTAAGGGAAAACACCTGGACAACATATTCTTGATAATCAACTCTGCCCTGGCTGGCCTGGGAATGGTCCCCTGTTCCCAGGTGGCCCTGCTCGAGTTTGCCAGCAGAAATCATGGGCCTGGCACAAGGGGCTCTGCATAAACAGATGTGCAAGTGCTTGGCGCTGGCAATCACATCTCTTCCCTCAGGAATTTGAAGTGCAGGAAAGAAAGAATTTGTCCAGTTAGTGATGGGAGTTGAAGCTGAAACAAGGTCATGAGGTAGCACCTGGGCTGTGTAAGTTATAAGCAGAAACCCTGAGAAAGCAGGGGACAAGAGGGATGTGCAGAGTGGAGACTCAGGCATCTCGTAAGAGGGGAAAATGAGCCGCTGGTCCCCAACTGACCTCGATCCTTGTCAGCTGACCAGTGCCAGGCCACGTGTAATCTTTTTAATAAACCAAGGTGCAAATTAAGAAAGATTGAAGGAAATATTACATAAGTTTATATCATAAGTGAATCATAATTGTTTATAAAGAGGTACTGAATGTAGTCCTAACATTAAGTTTTTAGTGATATTTATTGTGTCAGTCCTTACAAATGCTGAACAAAAGAATGGACAAATGTTTTCAATGGGATCTTTGTAAAAAAGGCAGAACATGCTTCACAGAGCCATTTTTAGATTAATCCTTAACTGTAATAGCTTCATATTATTAAGTAATGCAGGAGAAGACATTTTAGTGGAAGTTAAGTATTCATGGTTCAGGTATGTTGTTTTTCAAGAATTTAACTTAAAAGTTAGAGAATCCTTGCATATCCTTCAAATATCGGTTCTAAAAGGCAGCTGTTTGACAAAATTATAAGAAGTCAGATTTTTTATTTCCTACATCTTCTATAGCCCTAGTTAGTGTTCCATGCAGTTATTGTTGATTTTCCTAGTGACAACACCGAGGCAAGGCACTACCTTCAAAGAAAACTTTAAAAAAGTAACATTTCCACAAATTTCTGTAACATGCAACATACTTTTGTTTATTGTCTCCTATTGGAACTTCTTAACTCTGAGAGGTCTTAACTCTGAACTTCTTAACTCTTAACTCTGAGAGGTAGGCAGGCATTATAATGCCCATTTTTCAAATGAGAAAACTGAGGGTCACAGGGAGTAAATGCCCAATCTTTGATTACACAGCCAGAGAATATGGAAGCTGAGACTTAAACCTCAGTAATAATAGGAATGTTGGCTAAGACTTACTGAGCTCTAACCGTGTGTCAGGCCCTGTAATAAACATGCATTATCCCCATTTTTTACATTAAAACTAAGAAATCTTCCAACCTAAGTTGCTCTCAGATGAAGATGTAAAGTTTTAAAATGTTGATTTTAAAATTTACTGGTGGTTTGGGGAGCTGTGAGGAAGTTAGTAGCTGAGAGTGGAGACAGGGCTGGAGGGTAAGGTAAGCTATCTGTACACCGCCTGCGGGCAGAAAAGCAAGGTGAGTTGGGTCAGGTAGGGACAGGAAGCCCAAGAAGTACATTATCGACCAGGGGCAGGCCAACTGGGAATGACTTGAGAATGAGAAACCACCATAAGTTTCTCCAGACAGAGAAACTAATTCAGAAAAAGGAGAATTGCTAAAGAGGTACTGGATGGAACCCAGAGAACAAAAATTCAACAAACTGGCTTTTAGGAAGCTATGTGGATGATGGCTTTGTTCAAAAATAAAGAGGGTATATCCTGGTTTTCCAGAAAGTACAGGCTCTACGCTAGGGCCTTTGAGAAGTGAACCAGATTTCAGGTCAAATAGAACACAGTGAGGAAGAACTGATTACAGAGTGAGACTGAGATATATTGGGGATCAACGAATATTTATCTTTGCTATCAAATTGTTCATTTGTTGACAGCTTGCACCCCCAAGACTTCCTTATACCACAGGATTTTAGCCTCAGGCCCTAAACGATTGTATATTACAGAAAATTCCCTTTTATGGTGGTAGTTAGAGTTAGTTACAGGGTCTTTGGTTTTGGGTTAGCGGAACTGGCTCCATCATCCTCTTAAATAGAAAACACGGTAAGATTACTTTCTGAAGCACCTGGGTCAACCAAGCATTTATTGCAATCGAAGACATCTGGGGCTTCACAAATGGAGGCTTTGGAACCACCTCTATAACGTCTCTGAAACCCACCCCTATCCCTCCCCCCACCCCCATTGCTATGGCCTTTTAACTTACTAGATCAGCATCATCCATCCTTTGCCTGAACTATAGCAATGATTGCTACACACAGAGTCCTGCAGGCTTCCTGCCACCACCCTCTTCCCGTTGGCCCTGGTGTGTGTCCTCCTGTACATGGAAGGACTCCTACACCCAGGGCTTCAGTTACTAGGAAGGATTCCTACACCTCCCTACAGCCCAGGTCTTCTACCTGACCCCCAGGCCCACTTCACATCTGTCCATTGACAATACCAGCTGGCATCTCTCACTGGCACCACAAACTCAATATGTCTAAAACAGGACCATCATCTTCCTACTCCCCTCACCAAAACCAGCTGCTCCAAGGTCTGAGATTTGTACCACTGCCTTACTGTTTGCATAAGGCAGAAGTCTTGAGTGTTCGCTTCCAGTCTTCTCTCTCGCTGGTACAAGAACCCAGTATAACCGGCATTTATATCCCCAGGTCTGCCCTCTTCACACTAACGCATTCTCTAAATGGCAACCAGCATGCACTTTCTAAAATGCAGATTTGATCATGTCATTCTTCCAGTGTGAAAATTTCTTAATGGCTTTCTGTGCTCTCAGGATAAAATGGTAACTCCTGAGAGTGACTCAAGAGGTCTTTGCCCATGTAGTGCCTACCACTCTCTGTTCCATATCCTCAGTCCCTTCTATGCACGTTGCTCTTTTCCACCTACTTCTGAGCCTTTGCTCCTGCTGTTCCCTTTGCTGGCACCTGTCATGTATCACCTTTGACTTCTTTAACTCATATTATCTTTCAAGTCCAAGCTTAGATGTTGCCTCTTCCCCGAAGCCTTCCTTGACTCTAGAGTCTGGGTTAGGCATTCCTCCTATGATGACATACCCTGGGAGACTGACTCTTCTTCCTCCTCCTTCACAGGGCTGTAAACTCCTTAAGGGCAGGTACCTGTTTATTCCCCACTGTATCACAGTGCTTAGCACCGTGTCTGACACAGGGTTGATATTCATACTGTTTACACTAATGCACATTCTGTATCCAAAATACCTACCAATCGATTGAATAATAACGACATCAATATAAATTCAGAGCATAAATGAAGACTTATTTTAGGTTTCCCAAATGCATTTTACTAATATGATCGCAGCTGAGAATTGTTGCATATCTTCTTGTAATCTTTTGTCCCAGAGGCATTTTAATGGAAATTTGAGTCATTCTTTTCAAATTCACTTCCATTTACTTTACAAAATGACTTCAGCACCTGTCTCGTTCTCTCTCTCCATACAATTTTTAGGGGCTTTAACATTTATCTTAATAACTTCATTTCCACTCTGCTTCAACCACACCAGCTGGCCACGACAGAGACAACACAATTCCATAAAACTGTTGCCCGTTTGAGATCTGAAACTCCCTTTCTTCCGTTCTCTCATTGCCAGAGTTAGCATGTCAAATGCCTCTGGCTCCTTGAAGCTTTTCAGTTGAGGGGATCCAGATCACCTGTTGTGTCCCTTAGCCCCTCTAGCACGGGCCTTGTGGCCAGGCATTTCAGTGATGCGTTGCTGTCACAGCCAAATCCCTCTTTCTTGTTCCATTTAGCCATTCATCAGCTATGGACGACTTCCAAGAGGGCTTTCTCTTCTCACATTCTTCGACTGCTGAAAGCTGCTGAAGAAAATGATGAAAATGTGCTGATTAGGTCAGTTAAGGTTTTGTGTAATCTCATCAGCTGAACCCTAGCAGAACTAAGCACAATAAAAAAAGATTTTCGTTTATTTATCTTGTCGTTACACCCCATCAACCCCTGACAGCTGTTCCAAGCCTTCTCCCCTTCTTACTCCCCCAGCAGAGCACTCTCCTCACGTCGATGGAGAACCTTTCCCACAACACCACTGGGATCAGTGGGCCAGATTTTCACCTACTCACTTTCTATTCTAAACTCCTAGTATTGGAAGAGGCAAAGCCCTGGGAAGAGAGGTTCCAGGGAACATGTATAAGCTGATGCTTCCAAAGAGTAAGAATACTCCTTCCCTGAAAATGGGGAGAAAGGGTAGAGATGAAGAGGGGAAACAAGGAAAACATGGAGAGAATTTGAAGGAGAAAATAGTCAAGTTTGGACAGTAGACATCAAGCGTCCTCACTTTCTCCAAAGAAATTTGTTTAATGGAAAGACTCGTGCAGTGGGCATGAGGGGCCTGGCCACCCCATTTCCTTTGACCTCCGTTTCCTCCTCACCCAGAGGAAAGAGTTGAACATCATAGCCTCCAACGTGTCCTCTGCTTAGCACGGACGTCCTAAGATTCAAGCAGACTTTCTGAGTGCCTCAGAGGCTCTCAACCGTGGTGCGTGGGTGGTGGTACAAAAACTGCTGGGAAATGTGTAGGGACATTTTGTGGTTGATGCAACGACAGGGGGGCTCCCTTGGCATGTGGTGAATGGGAACTGACAATGTGCAGGACCAACTGCCACAAGACAGCATTGTCCCCCCACGAATGGTGACAGCACCGACTTCCTACCACATTGCTGCTGCTGCCACCACACCACAGCAGTCCCAAAGGCAAGGGCTGTTGATTCTACTCTCTGAGGTCTCTTGGCAGTGACTCTCAGGACCAGATGCGTTTATAGTAGGTGCTCAACAAAGGCTTATGAAATAAATTCTGTGTCCCCACGAAGTTGTATGTCATGTGAATTTTTGTAACTCTGTGATGAGATGATTTTCCATTGACATACATTTTAATTTCAGAGGCGCTTTATCTTCACTTCTGATTGACTTTTAATTGGCAGTGACTCCTAACACTGAGAGAGCTCAGTTATTAAAATGGAACCCTGCAGGGAATCCATTTGTAAAGCGATAAATCCTTTTATAGTGTGAATAATCACCCATTAATTGATCTGGTTTGTAAATTTGAATTTTCATATGCTGCAGTTTTTTTCTTATATGCGGGCACAACCGTGGTCTCCTTGTTACAGTCTTAGAGTTCAAGAAGGGTCTAACGCATATGACAGTTTTTCTATTTTACGACTGAGTAGTGCTCTTTAGTAACTTTCAGGCTTTCTCTTCTATTAATTCCTTTTATAGGACATCTGGAACAATTCTATTTAAATAAGAATCTGTTACTTGCAAAACTATTGGTCTGGTCACTTAGTTTTAAAATACAATAGAACAACTGTCTCTGGGGATAGCTGGGCCACTTATAGATTTTAAAATTATATTTTTTCCTAGAGAATTACCTTTCTATAGTCTACCTTTTACCATTTATGAAACTGAGTCATAGACTGGTCAGGAGAACATTGCCAGGTAAAGCCACTAGGATGACAGCAGAATTCAGACCACCTCACCTCTCATTAAAGACCTGCCTCTTGACTAGAGAATTATGTTCTTAGTTTTATAGAAATGCATTTAGGTTGTTTCCTAGGACTGACATGAAACCATTATGAGAAATGGTCACTTGAGTGTGTCGCCTGAGAGAGTGATACAGGTGTCTGTCTGTATGGCTGATTCTAACAAATTCCATCCCTCGCCTATTTTCTAGAAATGAACTCTGTCACATTAGGTTTTCCATCGGTAAACCCACACTTGATAATATTCCGTCCTGCTGCTTTGGGCATTGTAACAGTTCATGCAGAAAGTACTGGATTAGCCTCATCACAGATGATGATGGGGGAGATAACTGTGCACGGAATATTATTACCAATAATTATAGAGGGAACATTTAGCCTGGTGTTCAATTCATGATGCCCATAGAGTAGGTTATAGCAAAAAGAATTGCAAATGGTCTGAAGATACCTGTTTCTGAAGTAATAGTACCACAGGGGTCTTGAGTAACGTTAATTAATGTTTAGCAAAACTACAGGAGGGTGTTTCTATTTAAGGTTGCTATGGTACATTTTTTTCTGACTCTATTTCAGCTTCGCCCCACCCCCATCACCCCCACCGCCCCTTTCTGATTGACATGGGCATCATTCTCTATAATATATTTTCCTTCTATTATTCTGTCCTTGGACTTATTAATCCATCATTTTATTTGGTCCTGCTTTTCAAATGTTAGATACGAGCTGTGATATTTGTCTTGACTAGCAAAATAAACGGGATGTGAAGATTCACTCAGAATGCATCTTTCTTATGTTCTTTTATGTCTCCAAGAGAAACCTTGGAGACATGCTTCCTTTCGGCTTCATTCCCCTCTGACTAAACCCCTCCCGACTCATGTTTCCCCTTTATCTATAGATAACATAGCATGATCTTGAAAGCTGGTTAATTATTTCCCTGTCCACATGGGTGGGGGGAACCAGGTGGGGAATATAGGGGCTTATCAGGAAAATATAAGTGCTGCTGCATCAGCACAGAAGTCTCTCTACCCAAAGAGAGTGGGTTACAAGCTAGAAAGAGACAATAACATTAAAAGCAATATTTCTGTCATGAGGCCTTCTCAGAGCTGTGAAACTAACCTGCTTGTATTTTTTTTCTGCAGCCCATAAAAGGGCTCACAGCCAGAAAATACAAATCCCATAGGCTGCTATTATGCTGATGACAGTGAAGAAAGGAGGAAAATTGTTTCATTGCTGAATTGCAGATATAATTATGACATTTTATATATTTTGCAGCCTGTACCAAAGAGTTGTATTAATATCTACTATGCCCTATAGCAGGAGAGAAGTTAGTACCTTAATGCTGGGGACTCAGATTCTGCTTTTGCTAAGATTGAATCCCTCTGGCTATTTACTAATACGAATTCTGCGGTTAAAAGAAAACTCAGAAGCAGGTGATAATGGCTGCATCTTTTGCAGGACCAGCTGATTCATACAAATCATTTGAACCAGCGCAGGGAGTGAAGCTAATTGCACTTGCACAATGTGTCTTTCATTGCCAAGATCTGCAGCGAAAGTCTAACTGCTTACTTCAGCCAAAGACGGATACAATGGGGCGTTGAGAAAAATTTAAATACATAGCCATAGTTCACGGGAGAAATGTTTGGGAGTCAATCCGTGGGGCTTGCAAATCAATGCAATTATGACGAAGAAGCTAAAACTCCTGTTAGCGAAATAACCTGGCAGTCAAGTATTTGTGGGTTGAAAGAGGATTAAAAAAAGAAAAAAAAAATGTATCATGATTTTCAAATGTCGCTCAGGACACAAGGCTGGGATTGGTGATCCAGTCCACACCTTGTATTAAGTATTGCTGGTGAACAGTGAACCAATAAATAAACAAACAACATTTTGGGAGATGCAGAATAGACAGGGAAATAAAATGTATAGTAATGAAATATTCATAACCTTGCATTTTATGGACCTCAAACACTAGTTCCGTGATTTACACTATTTCTGTATGCAGTAGTATGGGATCTGCCGAACAATAATAAAGATGGCATTAGAATGCGACTGCTTCAGTGTCACGGAGAAGGGAGGATTAATCAGCACTGTACGATAGCTGTAAACTTGAGTAAATAGAAGCACATATAGGTAGTTGCTTCCCTGCACACTTTATGTTTGGCCCATGGAAATAGAGGAGATGAGAAATACTGAAATTATGAAAATGATGAGCGTCAGCACCCAGCTTTGTATAGATAAACACATCATTCTCTGAGGTCATGGTTGCTCAGGGGTACCGGGACAGACCAGCTGTTCCCAAGAAAATGAGGTGGTTATTATTACACACCACGTCATCTTGGCAAAATTGTTGGCCCACCTGACCCCTAAACTCAGAACGCTGTGTTCTGTACCTGCTAGTCTCCTTACATAGGAAAAAGCGGCCCAGGGTCTGCCTGGCTTTTGCCCTCACCTACTGTCACAGAGGTCGGGCCAGAAGGCACATGGAGCTGCCGATTAAAACCCAGGAGGAATAGAGAGTCACATCATCTTGCTTCAGAGAATATCTTGAACGTTCCTACTCTACACCTGTCCCTCCATTTGAGAGCCAACCTCAAACTCCTGGTATTTACTGTTCGTCCCAGGTCTCACAGGCAAAATTAGCCTTCAGACCAGCCGGAGCTTCTGCTAAGGTGTCTTCCTCCTTAGTGGAGACCAGTCTTGCACCCCTTTTCCCTGAGGGATTATATAACACACTCGCTTGGTGCTGAGAGCACCCTTTACTGAGATGAAACTATAGTAACATGGCAATGCTCCTCGCAAACTTGAAGTTATCTTTGCATTTTTCTCATGTCTTTTTGGACCTGCAATTACCCTGTCAATCACTGGGATATTATCCACACAGCCTCCTTTTGTAAATGAACAAAATTAATTAACCATTAACATTCCTCTAAAGTATGAGCCCGGTACTCAGAATTTATCCATTAAACTTCCTATGGGGCAAGCTTGAATGATTTTCATTAAAATTTTAGCTCTTATTTTTTGATATTTTCCTTGTCATGGTAAGTCACCTTTTTTCCATTTTCCTTAGTTCAATGACACAGTAAACCAAATTTCCTCCAGTTGTTATATTAATGTTAGGACTTTGATGAAAATGACTTAGCCTGCCTTTATATCTTCATTAGACTTAGGAGATATACTTATTGCTTAGGGCCTGAGAGCACAATTATAAACTTTTCAAGTGAATAAATTATCCATTCCAGAGAGAGTCAGAAGTTATACTCATATTGGTGACAAATATGCATAATCAATAGATTATGAGAACTATAAATAGTGAGAAATAAATTATTTTTCATCTTTGCTAATCCTCTATTTTCATTGCTCAAAACTGGAAGCATAGTGATAAGCATAGGGTAATTATGATAGGTTCTCAGTAAATGTCCAAGAAATGGATAAACTCCACGATCTTGGTGAATTTTTCTTGTCCCAATATCTGATGAAATTAGCTATCATATTGTTACAGAGAAATTAATTCAAGATGAGATGTATTGTTGTCAAGGGTGACTTAGTAGGAATATTGGGTTTAATTAAAACACAGCATTTTATTGAATCTTCCAGAAGCTTACTTTTTTCTAGGATATCCTTCCTCTTTCCTATTTTTTTGTCTTCCTCTTCTAAGTGCTGGCAGATCCTTTTACTCAGAATCCTCAAGCATATTCTCCTCTATCATCTACCACTGGAAATAGGGGTGCAAGTAAAACTGGGGCAGCCTTTGCCCAATTCCAATTTCAGAATTGTCCTATCTAGCATGTGTGTGTGCATATATATATAACATTTTTATACACATAAACACATAAATCTGATGTAATACAAAAGAATAAACAGGTAATAAAGTGAAGTTCTGTGAAGCAATTGCCTGATTGGAGAAATTTTTTTTTTTTTTTTTTTGAGATAGAGTCTCACTCTGTTGCCCTGGCTAGAGTGAGTGCCGTGGCGTCAGCCTAGTTCACAGCAACCTCAAACTCCTGGGCTCAAGCGATCCTCCTGCCTCAGCCTCCCGAGTAGCTGGGACTACAGGCATGCGCCTCCATGCCCGGCTAATTTTTTCTGTATATTTTTAGTTGTCCAATTAATTTCTTTCTATTTTTAGTAAGAAGGGGTCTCGCTCTTGCTCAGGCTGGTTTCAAACTCCTGAGCTCAAACAATCCGCCCGCCTCGGCCTCCCAGAGTGCTAGGATTACAGGCGTGAGCCACCATGCCCAGCCAGATTTGAGAAGTTTTAAAAGAAGAAAAGCTTAGACTATTTTGGGCCTGATGAATCCAATGTGTTTTATAAGTATTGACAGTGTCCAATATGATGAAGGGTAAATAAATCATTAAAAGTAATGATAGAAAACGTTGCCTACCTTGGGAAACAAATGACATGAGTCATCTCGTTACTTACGAAAAGCAACCCATTAGTGAATTCTGAGTGTGGCCGGAGATATGGAAGCTTCATCCGGGCTGCAGAATTGGTTCTAAACCCATCAGGTTAGAAGGATGTCCCCAGCCACACAATCCTGTTAACCTGTTCATTCAGGGCCTTAATGCTCCCTGTAAATATCCTGCAAAACAGTCCTCAAAATGGATGTACAGGCACTTTATTTCCCAAAAGGTAATAATAGTAGGTCTCCAAATGAAGTTTTAGAGATAATAAGTTGCAAACTCTCCCTTTTTCTTTTCTTTCACTTCCTGCTGGCATCCTTATAAACGTCTCACTTTATAACATTTTGGCCCACATTGGATAAAACATAACTTCCTGGGGTTCTCTATTTGATAACAGAAAAGGAGTCGACGTGTTGCCGCTGAACTTGCTGGGAAGTGCTTTGACTTCAGGTGAGCTCACAATCAGCTTATCACTGCAGTGCTGTGATTTGGGTCATAATTAAAAGATTTTATTACAGAAAATGACTGTGCTGTTTGCACATTCCTTTCATGTCCTTCAGGAAGAATGACATCAATCACTTATTTGCCTTTCATGATTTTTTGTTTTTTTTAAATAGCATGGTGAACTAGAAAAACCCAAGGCCATAAAAGATAGACCTCATTCCAAATCCTGGTTTTGGCAATTAAGAACTTTGTGAACTGGGCAAATTACTTAACATTGTTGAGCTTTAGTTTCTTCAGCCGAACAATGAGCCTATAACACCAGCCTTGCAAGATTCCTATATGGATTATACCAAAGAATATATGAAAAGCATCTGGTATTTGACAGGCATTTGTTAACTGCTGTTTATTATCAATATATCCTCTATTATCCTGTCTTAGTCCGTTTCGTGTTATTATAACAGAATACCTGAGGCTGGGTAATTTATAAAGAAAAGAGTTTTATTGAGCTCACAGTTCTGCAGGCAAGGAAGTATGGTAAGCATGGTGCTGGCATCTGCTTGGCTTCTGCTGAGGGCCATGTGCTAGGTCAAAACAGGGCAGAGAAGGTCAAAGCGGAAGTGGACATGTGCACAGAGAGTGCACCCAGAGGGTGTTTGGCTTTGTAACACCCCACTCTCAAGACAACTAATCCATTCCTGAGAGAAGTAATTCAGTCTCGCCAGAGCAAAAACACACTACCTTGAGAATGGCACCAACTTATTCATGAGGGACCCACCCCCATTGACCCAAACACCTTCCACTAGGCCCCACCTCCCAACACTGCCACACTGGGGATCAAATTTCAAACTGAGTTTTGGTGGGAACAAACAAACCATATCCAAACCATAACCTATTCCTTTCTAAATTTCTATTTCCTTCAGTATTATACTCCTCTATAAAATTGTGTTATTCTGCCAGCTTTAAACTATTTCGTAAGAGCTTATGATAATTAATGAGATCAGTGAGCTCATTTTCCTTTCAATCATGGAATGCTAAAAGGACTCGCCATCCATGAAGAATTTCCCATTTTTCTATGAAAATTTCTTCTTCCTACAACCCATTCTAGCGCTTTTATCCCCATCTTAGCCACATAATTTAAGTACATATGTGTTATAGTCTGGGGATCATATGACTCTCTCCAGCAGATTTGAAGCTCCTTGAGGAAGGCCCAACTGCGTTTCTGCCATAGACAACAACACCATGTTTGGGGGCCCTCAAATGTTTATTGGCTTAGATAGAGAATGCCATAAAGTACTCTTACGGACTTGGAAGAGGCGAGAGAATTCATCCTAACTCGCACTTCGCTTCTGCTCTGCAATGGCACATAGTTCGGCTGGAGAATCAACCCAAAGATACATTCTTCATTGTGCATTTAAGAAGGAGAAAATGGTCCCGTTCTTCTGCTTAGGTCAGGAGGCACTTCAAGGAAATTACTCAGGTTTCCATACTTATCCAACACCATACAGATGCCAGAGGGAATGTGATTTGCAGTTCCTCTCTTCCCACCCTGCAAACTACCTTCTGTACAACCAGGAAAAAAAGGGAGCCAACCGGAGGTTCTACATCTAATTATAACCTTTATAGGATTTTTACATGGTTTTTGAATGAATGATAAAGAAATACAATAGCTGTCACAAACTAGGGTGAAGATAGAATGCTGTCAGATCGTATTATTTCCAAGACCTTTGTAAGCGACAAAGGAAATGTGATGCTGCAGCAATACTCTTTTCGTAGAGGAACAAAATTGTTGCAGTTTTCACTTTTGGTGAAACTGGGAATTCAGGCTCTCTCACTATTGAGGTTTCCTAATCGCTCTCCCTTTTAGGTATAGGATCAAACTTAGCAAACTGCTAATATTGTGAGAGCTTGGGTGGTTTGTTCATTCGTGTAACACACCTTTCACCAACAAACAAGGGTCACTGTAGCAGAGTGGCCAAGAGCACGGGCTCTGGAGCCCTGACGTCTGGTCTGAGTTTTGCTTCCACAGCTTACCAGCTGGGTTACCTGGGGAAATTTGTTTCACCTGTGCCCAGCTTCTTCATTTGCAGAGTGAGGAAGATGATAGGACCCACCTGATAGGGTTGTTGTGAGAATTGAATGTCTTATTACAGGTAAAACATTTTGATAAGTGTCCCAGCACATAATAGATACTCAGCACATTTAGCTAAAAGCAATAAGAAAAACCCATTTGCGGGTACCTTCTAGGTACCAGGCACACGGAGCTAGGTAGTAGGCACTAAATGAATGGAATCATTGCTGCTCTTGAAGAACATTCATTCTAGTGGGAAGAAAAATATGTAAGCAAACAGTATGGTGTGTATTTACAGAGTGTTGACAGCAATTGTTTTTGATGGGATAGAGGTTTAGGGCAATGCTTCAGAGAGGGTAATACTTGTGCTGGGCTTTGAAAGAGGAGTCAGCATTTTCCAGGCAGTGAATGGGGCAGGGGACAAAGCCTGGATGGATGAAGGGACAAGGTGTATCCTGCAATGGCAGCTGCTCTGACGTGGAGAGGGTATGGCTGGAGCAGAAATGAAGGATGGGGCTGGAAAAGTTGGTAGGGGGATAGCGTATATCAAACCAGAGAGTTTATTCTTCATTCCAAAAATGATGGGCTTCCATAAAAGGCTTCCAGGCTAGGGGCTGTCATGATCACATAATTAAGCACTCAGTTCTTAATGCATTCATGTTTCATTGAAGCCCTCAGGGAGAAATCATAACTAAATGTTGTAACTAACACAAACATGGCGAGTTTGCACTACTGAGAACTACTTTGTCGCCTGTACCTATCTCTTAAAGTCTCTAAATCTCATTTTCATCAGGATTGTTGGGCAGTTTGAATGAGATAACATAGGTATAGCATTTTGTGAAAGGTAAAGGAAGGTGAAGACATGCTGAAGTAATTGGTAAGTCTACTCTAAAGACTTTTAGAGCTAAGATGGCATAAATTAAATTGAGTGTCATGGCCCCTCCTACCAGCCCACCATCAAGAGGGCAGCGTCTCTCAAAGGACTGGTGAGGCCAGTGCTGAACACCTTCTGGCAAGAAAGGAAATGAGACCAGGGCAGGGGAAACCTGACAGAACGTAAAACCAAAGAATTCCATCCTTCTGGGAATGCAAGATTTTTTCCTAACATGAGTTTCATCTTAATTTGGAGATGACACCTACCTTGTAGGTGCTATTGCTGGGATTGGAAGGGATCTGACTAGGAGGTGGAGTAGGACAATGGTTAAGCGGGGATTCTTTAGAGACAAACACTAAGGTTTGACTGTTCACTTATTTCTTGAACATCCTTGGGCAATTTAGCTCATCAAAGTCTCAATTGGCTCATCTATAAGACGGAGAAAATGATAATACCTATTTCATGGGACTGTTTTCAAGATTAAATGTGATAACATAGTAAAATGTTAGCATAGTGTATGGTTCATAATATTCACCCAGTAAGTTTATTTGTCATCCCTATTTACAAATTTAAAAAAATGTGATTAGAATTGCTTTTTAATTACATACCCCCATCCCCAGCTAGGAAAAGGCATACTTGGGTTTTAAACTTAAATATATGCAGCTCCAAAGCTTCCATTTTGTCAACTGTATCATGCTGCCTGCCTCTCCTGATATGTCATAGATCCCAACACAAAAGCTCTGCTCTGGTATAAAAATGAAGAATTGAAAGTGAGTAGAGATGATATTTCTAGATTGTCTGTCAAGTTGAGCAAAATGTGTAAAAGTAAACAAGCGGTATCTGAAGGTGAGTTGCATATTTAAGATTCTTCCCTTTTTAATAATCTAAGCTGTTATTAGCAGTGGATAAGAAAACACTAATTTTAAAAAAACTGCATATAATTTTTTTTACCCTGATGCATTTTTTACTTCTAATGCAAAGTACATAGTATAAATAAGTAATGTAATCAAGTTTATCTTTGGAAGAAAAAGTTAATAATCCTACTGAAGAGTTGGAAATAAGTGGTGCTCTTATTGCATTTATTACAAACCACACAAATCAAACCACCCCAACCTGAAACCATGTATCATTTGAATATACTAAATCCTTCTGTGAACCTTCCTGGTTGCCTCTGGACCCTCGGGTAGTATGTGATGCACAGAAGCTGCATGGAACTGGTTCAAGCAGGAACCTCCAAGTCCGTTTTGTGATTGCCACAGGCATCAGACCCCAGGCGGCATCCTGGGGCTTGCTGGAGATCCTGGGTGGCCGTGCTCATCATCCAGGGGCCCAGAATGGATCATACCACTCAGGACAGTGATGACAAATGCTTGACAAAACTTACCCACCCAATGCGATGGCAAAAGGAAACACATTGGAGTTGTGAGACTTCAAAGTGAAAGAGTTGTGTGTGAGAGAGGGGAGATAGACAGCAGGCAGACAATGGACAGAGAGACATTACAGGAAAGAGTGAAGAGGAAGGAGGAGGAGATGTGGGTCCCCAACAGGCTGGAGCTGGGTCCCGCTGCCCGGAGAGTTCCTGTAAGTTATGATCAGGAGCAATGTAGCACAGGAGACTCTATGACATCTCCACAGTCTTTATTTTCTGGACAGGTGAATGTTCACATTCTGTGCCTCCTTTTCCATCCTGGGGATCTAGGATTGATAAATTAGAGGAACCCAGAGGGGCCCCTTTAGCTCTGAGTTCTGTGCCCAAGTGGCTTGTCCCCACTTCTCATTCTGAGTGAAGGCTGAACTCCTTCCATGGACTTCCCGTGTGCTCTGAATTTCTTTTCTTCCTATCTTCTCTTTTCACCCATAACCCTCCATTTAAACACATGCCAGTTTAGCCAATAAAACCAACACCAACAAAACCAAAAACACCCTCCTTCACGTCTACCCTACACCACCCCTCCGCATGGCCACCACTCCTCCTTTGAGAAATCTTCTGAGACACACCCCTTCCCTGTCCCCTGGAGACCCTCTTTGCCTCCAGCTGAGTTAAGGGTCCTTCCCTGTGTCCCTTAGCACTCTGCATTCTTCTTCATACCACTTTCACATGCTATCACCACAGGTTGTCTTCTTCCCTCTCCCTCAGTGGCCCACAAGTTACTTTGGGAATAAAGATGTATCTTTCACCTCTATTCCTGTGCCTTTCACAGAGCCTGGGGCACAAGATGCTCAATGTGCTAAAAGTTTTATTGCATACTTGTCATATTAGTCAGGGTTTTCAGGAGAAACAGAATCAATAGGAGATAGATAGGTAGATAGATGGAGGGAGGGGGAAAGAGATTTATTATAGGAAATTGGCTCACATGATTATGGAATCTTGGCAGTCCCAAGATCTGCAGTTGGCAAGGAGAAATGATAGTATAATTCCAGTCCAAGTCCAATTTCAAAGGCAGGAGAAGACCAATGTCCCTAGCCCAAAAACAGGCAGAGATAGAATTCTCTTTTACTCAGTCTTTGTTCTACTCAGGTCTTCAGGGGATTGGATGGGGCCCACCCACATTAGGGAGGGCAGTCTGCTTTACTCAGTCTTCTGATTCTGTTTCTGTTTCTCATGCAGAAACAGTCTCATGGATATACTCAGAATAATGTTTAACCAAATATCTGGGTATCCCAAGGTCCAGTCAAGTGGACACAAAAAATTAACCATCACACTTGTACATCATATTTTTCAATTCTCATTGCAGGTTCTATCTCCTTCAGCAAAATGTTAGCACCATGGCTCTCAGAGGTCTCTCCTTTCTCCCATTTCTTTCAATCCTGATTGTCTGCATAATATGATATATGACCCAATTACAGCTCTGTTCTATTGTTCTGTGTGCCATGAGCAAGCACAGTTCTTTACAAAAATTGTAAGCTCACTGAGGGTAATTACCACTTGCCATTCTTTTACCACACCTTCATAGTTCTTGGAACTGGAACATAGGAGATACTCCAACAATATTTATTCAATCATATTAAATTGGAATATAATATATGTGATGAATGAGTCATCAGGCATTAATGATATTTTGTCAGATTGCTAGTTGCCTATCTAATATCCACTCTCCTCCTTTTCATGAAAAATACAACCTCCATAATTTGGGAAAATGGCAATATGTTCCAGCCCCATATCAAGAACTGTGAAAGAGTCAGTAGAAGGGAAATGGTAATTAATTACCTGATGAGGTTACATGTCTGGTAAAGAACTCTGCTTGCTCATAGAGCATGGAACAATAGAAGGGAGATCGTGTAGTGCAGACAGTAAGCACTGGAGGAAATCAAAGAAAAGGACCTCCACAGACTATGGTGTTAATGTTTTCCTTGCTTCCTTTGCAGCTAGGGGTGATCATGTGACCAGATTCTGGACTTGAAGATGTAAGCAGAACTGTTGTATGGAATTTCCAGGGAAGCCTCTCAAAAGGAGCTGAGCATTTAGCTGAAGGTTGTGTGGGTTTTCCTTTTCCTTCTCCTTTTCTGGTTGCCAGGATCCCAGAGAGATGGTGGAGCACCACCCCCAGCTTGAGGATGGAACCTGTGGGCTAAGAATGATAAAGCAGAAAGATAGAAGGTGTCTTGATTTCTGATGTCTTTGCAGCGATCCCTCCCAGCTCCAGACTGCTCATTTTGGGTGCCTTTGACATGAAAGAATAGAACTTTGTGATTTTAAACCTCTTAGAAGAGATTTTTCTTTTGGGTTTTTTATTTTATGTAACAGAACATAAAATCTTAGCTGAAACAGATACAAATTAACACTTGCAAAAGAATAAAAGGAAAGCACTGTCTGAAATAAAGGCAAATATACTTTCAGTTAAAAAATGTCATTTTTATTGATATCTGAGGCACATATGAACTACTACCATCAGATATAGGTGGTATGATTATTATAAAATATATTGTTTATTCATTTTCTTTTCCATCATGACAAATCCTTCAGTGATATGGGGCTTTAGCTTGTCTTCCCATGCAAGGATGATTTTCCTGTGAATTAGAGCAAAAAAAGAAGAAAAGCTTTGTAAATCATCTCTCTCACTTAACTTGCCCATTGTCCTCCTCTGCAGGAAACCTACAGGTTGCAGAAGAAAATGGCTAGTGGAAATGCAGCCAGAAGAATAATATGGTTCTGAAATGAGGTGAGAATAAGTGGAATTAGTGTAACAGCAGACCTTACTTCACAAACTTAAAATTGGGGAAATCTTTGAGAGGAGTCTTTGTTTTAAATGAGTGCAAGACAAGGACATATCTTTCCAAGAATCACATTAAATGAGGTGGAAAGAGACAGAGACTCTGATGATAAATCAAAAATCCCACCCCTTCTGTGTGTGTCTTCCCCCCCCCCCGTTACAGCACATCAAGCCAACATAAGGAATCGTTTTCTATTTCTAGGGTGTGGTAGTTTTAGAGAAAATCCCCTCTTCAGGGCTTTGATAATTTTAGAAAGTCGGTTAGAATATGGGCAACAAAATAATGTCTTGTGTTTTTCAAGTTCGGCAATTTTCCAACAAGAAGGGGCAGAATTAATTAACCAAAAGCGAATCTGTTGTGATGAGACAAATTCCAAAGTATAAACCAGTAGGATTTAGAAAGCAAATAATCCCATTTTCTAATAAAAACAAAATGGCACAGGCCAAAGGTGGACCTTATCATGAATAGCAAGGATGGAGAATTTAGCAGTGTGTTAGCAGCTTGAAGAAATGATGGCAACAAAATTTGGGGATGTCCACTTCAGGATTCCTCACTCCGATGGCTGGCAAGCTGGTGCTGGCCATGGTCTGGGAGCTCACCTGGGCTGGGGACTGGGAGCCTTGGTCTCTCTCCATGGGGGCCTCTCTGTGGGATGCCTCGGCTTCTTCAGAGCTCAGGGATTGTGTTCCAAGGGCTAGTGTTTAAAAGGGATCCGAGCAGAAGTGCATGGTGTCCTGTTGCTCTAGTCACATGGTGCCACTTCTATTGTACTCTGCATTTAAGGCAGTCACAAAGGTTCACCCAGGCTAGACCCCATCCCTCCATGGCAACCGTGCCGAGGTCACATTGTAGTAAGGGCGCATGGGATGGGATTTATTGTTGTTTCCATCTTGGGAAAATACAGACTGTCATAGTAGTAAAAGCAAGTTTCTAAGAGGGAAAAGCAGAAGTTTTTCAATCACCTAATTAGCCTGAGAGCTTATGGACCATGTATTAGCTCTTATAACACCAGGGAAGGCTCCAGGAGGTGAGATTCCCCTTCTGCCTGCTATTAGCATCATGGACCATCCAGAAGTCACTGAGTTCACAAAACTTTCAGAAATCAAAAGAATCAAGCACCAATTTCCAGGCACCACTGCTTTCAATAAACACACCATAGTTATTTTGTTTTTACTAAGAATTAGATGGTTTGAAGGAATCTGCTCTCTCCTGTCCCTTGTCCCCTGAGAGGCAGGGCAGTCCCACATTCAGGTTTCCATGGCAGTGGCTGGGGGTATGGGTGGCAGGAGGCAACGGCGCTAGGATCTGGCCTCTAGAGAGCCATCGCCCTTCCTACTTCCATGGCGACACATATTCTTACTGCAGTAAGTAACACAACCTCAGTTTTCCTAGCCTGTGAGTATGAATGAGGTCACATTACCAGCAATAAATCACATTTCAGTTGTTAACACCCTCACCCAGTGTAAAAACCTCAGGGAGTGTTTCTAGAGTATACAGGGGTTATCTCACTTATGTTTACCAGTCAATTCCTTTTTATCTTTTGCTCTAGGCTGTCCTGTCTGATGTTTCCTGACCGTAGAACCCTCCAAAGGTGGGCATCTCCTCACCGTTACTGCTGCCAGTGAGGGACCTAGCATCTGTGCTGTGGCATCAGTGGCCCTCCTGGAGCTAGAGGCATGCTGTGTCTGCAGCAGGGATGCTTCCTGCTCCACCTCCGCCACTCCCAAACCCTTAGCTCTAGGCCTTAGTTTGTCATTCGGGTACCAGAGTGTTGTGTGAGCCCCTGGGCCTCACAGAGGCCCTGGTGACAATGCCTCAGCCTCTGCAAACAACCTCTCTCTCCACAGGGCTCAGACGAGAATCCAGGGGAAACAACTTCTTAAAAATAGTCACCAGTAGGCTGCCTACCCCACCAAGCCATTGGGCATTTCCAGACATGTCTGACTCCCAGCAGAGAACACAAATTAGGCTCTTGAATCCCTGCTATGTTACTAAACATGCATGGCACGCCATAGTGCTTTCCCTTGAATCAACTCTGTGAGGTAGGCAGGACAGATAGTATTACTACTTCCATCTTTCATAGGAAGAAATTAATTCTTAGTGAGAATAAGAGAAGAGTCTGAAGTGAAGTAATAATTGATTGAGGTTGAATACAGGAATGAAGGTCTTTGAACAGCAAATCTGACACTTTCCTTGGAGTCACTTCATGGTGACAGGTCACCAAGGCTGGCCTGGATGCTCTGGATAGTTTGAGGCATTTTCCTCTCTGTGCTCACAGCACTTTGGTTTGTTGTAGCATTTGCTGCATTTTATGACACCACTTTAAATGTCAGTCTTCCCCACTAAACATCTCTTGTGCCAGAAAAATGCCTGGCATGGAGAAGGTACTTGATAAACATTTATTGCTGAAATGAATATGAATTGCTTAATGTTTCTCTAATGGAGGTGGCACCCTCCCACCCCAGGGGACATTTGGAAGTGTAGGAGCATTTTTGGTTGTTGCAATACTGGGGCAGTGATAGTCTGAGCCTCTCGTGACTAGGGCCAGGGATACAGACTGTCTTGCAATCCTTCAGACAGTCCTGCACAAAGGAGTGCCCTGCCTCAAATGCCAGGTGATCCTCCTTTGAGAATAACTGCAAGGAAATCCAGATGCCAGGAAAGTCCTGAGCCCTTCTAAGCCTTTGGGTTTAGTTAGGAACACCTTAGCTACCTGCGACCTTGCTATCTGAATTTTAGGGTAAAAATAGGGGTTATGCTATATACCTACTTCATGCTATGGCTTCATGAGATAACATATGTAAGATGCCTAATAAAGTAGTTGCATGTGGCAGGCAGACAAATGATTTGAGTTCCTTTCCACTTGTCTTCGGATAATGGGACACTCAATTGTCAATGTACCGGCTTAGACTACGGTATAACTCAACTGAAAAAGATTTTGAAAGCAGGCCTGGTGTCCTAGGATCTGTCTTTGTGAAATATAAAAAGTACCACGTTAAGAACATTGCCCAATTGTTATAAGGATTCAATTAAATACATACATTAAGTTTTAAAAGATCAGTGCCTGACACTTAGCAGTCTCTTGATAGTTGACTTGATGACTGGTAGAAGAATCTAAGGAAAACAGTGCTCTCACTTAGCTATTAAGGTGATAGAAGTCAAATCATATTCTCTCTCCTTAGTAGAATTGAATGATTTCTTCAGTAAATTTCCTCATCCTCTGTGTCCTGCAAATTAGACTTCCCCAAGAGGACAGCTCTCTTCCCGCCATTGCAGGGCTGGGTGTGCTTGAGGCAAAAATGACTCACCTGTTCTGTTGTGTCCCTTTGTACCTTTTCAATTCCCACTGTGAATGAATTTCCTTTCCACCTGCTTCTTATTAGAGAAAATATGTCACTTTTTTAACATGTCATTTAAAAATGTTGATAAAAAGAGAAAAACATAATCCTACCCTATCACGATTATTTTAAAAATTGCCTTCCAATGCCTTTTTGTAAGAATGTGTTTTTATAGAGTTGCTATCATAATACACACATTATTTTGATTTCCACTATATCTAATTTATATTATATATTTTCCATGTTTCTATGTAGGCTGCATAATTATAATGTTTAATGACTGCAAAATATTACATTGCTTTAATATGCCATCCCATCTTGTTGGATATTGAGGTTGTTCTCACTAGGCAATGCAACAATAAATTTATTTTTTACAATTTTTAGTATTGCAAAAGTATTTCATGGAACAAATTCCTAGTACTTTAGTTACAGAGTCAAAACAATATGAATATTATGACGCTTGTACTGTATTTTATATATTTCCAAAAAGGTTGTACCACGTTACAATGCCTTTAGATGTATAATATGTAAGAATTTAATTTTGCTGCATCCTTGGATCATATTATTTTTAAAAAAATTAGCAGGTGTAAAATGGTACAAATGAACTTTAATTTGTATTTTATTTGATTGTTATCAGGTGTGATTATTTTCCATATGTTTTATTTTCTCTTTATATTTCCTCTATTGTGAATGTTTATGTAATCAAACTTCTCCCTAAACACAATTGAATACCATAGAATAAAAATAATACTGGGTTACTCGTGGTACTTCTAAAACCATGATCTTTTGACTTAACCTCTTTCTGCCCAGCACACCTTATCGGTATCTGGAGGGAGCTGGCCAATTGCTGATTCTTTCTAACTCTCAAATTAAAATATTCTATATGAAACAGACCAAACCTAAATATACACAGTATTATAAAGTATTGTATCTGTAAAAAGCATGGGAAAATATCTGGAATTTTACACTCAAGCATTTGGGATTCTTAGTCAGTTTTGGGGAAGCTCATGATTTCTGAGCAACATGTGAAGGGAAATAGAGAAATTCTTCATTCATTTATTTACTCATGTATTCAATAGATATTTAGAGAGGACTTAGAATATACTGGACTCCATGATATATACATGGCACGTAAAGATGAAGATGTAGCCCTCGTGAAGCCATCGTCAAGTGAAGGGGGTATATGAACACAGTAATTGCAATGGGTGTTGCTGTGTCTCAGTCAGCAAGACGGGGTATTCCCACTTAGGAAGGCTTCATAGAGGAGGGGACATTCGAACCCAGACTTGAAAGATGAAGAGGATTTTGCCAAGAGGAGGCTTGAGGAGTAGAGGTGGAGAGGAAAGTCTTGGCGTATGGGGAATGGCATGAAACTATGCAAGACAGCTTACTAAAAATAGTGAGATGTTAAGTTTCTGAGATATGTGGTGCATTGGGCAGAAATAGAGCTGGACAGATAAATGGGGGTTAGATTTTATGCCAAACAAAGGAGTCTGTTTTTTATCTTCTGGGAAGCTTAGAAGCTTGGACATAGCAGGGAGCCAGGGGAGGATTTTAAGCAAGAGAGTGATATGGACAGAGGTTTTCTTTTTCTTTTTTTTTTAAGGTCACTTCTGGGAATCCATAAATACCATTAGAATTTACTCATCTCAAAGCTGGGGTTAATTGTGTGAACTTGAAGCTTCTCTGTTTTGAAGCCTCAACCATTTCGCCTTCAATACATTGAGTGCTCTCCTTCTATTTGCCTGTCAGGTGTCTGAAAAGTTGGGAAACAGGTTAAACTTATTTTTAAACAGTGTGTTAGTTATATTTTCAAACAATATGCACAATATTTTCCTTCAAACTCCAGAAAATTTTTCAGGTGAAGCACCTCTACATTTAAAACAATGGGTTCAATTGTGATTTTGTATAAAATGTGATGAATACAGTGTCTTAGGTTGGACGATAAATTACATGGTCGTGTTATTTAATCTGGGACATCGCAGATCTTGTGACAGAGGGAAAGAGACCATAGTAGGGCGAGGGTTTGGCTCACTGCTTCCGTTCAGACAAAAAAAATGCATCAATTCTGCTCATATTTCATTGGACAAAGCAAGCCATGCACCTTCTTGAGTTTAATATGCCCCCTCCTAAGGGCGGCCATGAAGGTCACTTGGAGAAGCAGCCTGTATTTAGAGAGTCTGTAGACTTACACAATATATATGGTAGTATCTACATCCACACATGTATCTCAGTTATTATAAAAGGTCCTAACTAGTTTTTGAGTGATGAAACCAAGGCCAGTCCTTTTCCATTTGCTCTTGGCTACATTCCCTCAGTGTGCCAGCCCTGCTCTGTGTTTCAGATTGCTGACCCTTGCAAAATATGTTCCCGAGCTCCTTTGATTTTGTTTAGGTTTCTTCAGTGGTAGGCTCTGGCAGGAGACTGGAGGATGTGAGGAATGAGAAGCCAGGATATTTTCCCTTCTTTCTCTGCTTCTGATAGCAGCTACGACTATGGCTGTGTCCCCTCCACAGCTCCAGCGGCCACCAGGCCACCATCCTTGTTGGTCACAGTTGCCTAAGAGCAGCTCCCACTCTTGGTCTTCTCTCTTGGTCTGTCCTGCCCTGGGGATGACAGTGGCTTCCTTCAGTGTCTAGTCTCCAGGTACCTCCCTGTTTGATCTTTCAGCACTTTTATCGCTTTTGTAAACAGTTCTCCAAATTAAATCCCCTCTATTGAATGACCCGCGTGGGTTCTATTCCCTGACTGGGCTGTGTAATACAGACTCTATTCTGTTCTACACGTTGTTACCCTTCTCACACTTGCCCAGTACCTTAAGCAATCTTTACACCAACGGTCCATTCACCAGGGTTGGCTGTGAATACTTTAGACAGTGTGGTTAAGTTCCTTTAAACCTCGTATCTCACGATCACAACCCTAGCTTTTGCTCTAGGCCCAACAGATACAATAGGGTGGCACAAATAAATATTTTGAAAATAAATATTTACAAGTTCTCATCTCCCTTAAAAACATGTCAGAGCAGAACGAGGGCAGAGGAATTATCGGAGAGGAAACAAGCAAGTTATTGGCCCGGGTTCCGCTCCTCAAAAAACAAGATAAACTTTTCATATGTGTTTGATTAAGATAATCTACATGTAGATATTGACACTTATATTGCATATGGGTATGTATACATACTTACATATGACATTTATACATTCACATATGTAGGAGATTTAATTATATTTAAAAGACTATGGTTATATTAGTAGTCTTTAAAGTGTTTATTTAAAGACGTTTAGAATGTAATGATCGAAGCCAAAGGATGACTCATTTAAAAGCTCCTATGTTCTGTATTGACTTTCTATCAATGTCTTTGATACAATAATGGAAGTAAATTTTAAATTTGGAAGGGAGTAGACAGAGACGCTGAAGAAAAAAGATTTGATGGTATCCAGAGAGAAGAATTTTTGAAAATAAGTACTGAGTGAATGGGTAAGTGACAGCTTTGGAGACAATGAAATCACATGATGCTTCCCCTTGAATTAACAAGGGGATTTGCTTCAAGGTCTACAAGGGAGGGAGCAGGAAGGGTTGGTTTCCAGGGAACAGTCTGATCATGAGTCAGTTTGCTGCTGGTCTTCTGACACCGGCGGGCAGGGCTGCGGCTGGGAAGGCAGCAGCAGTAGCAGCATTGCTAAGTGTTTTCTAATGGTCCAGAGGGACCCCGAGGAGCCTCTCTCCAGGGACTGTCATCACTGGGCAGGCTGGGATTGCACACGAGCATTGGGCAGTCACAAGGGTTTTCTGAGTCAAGATGATGACAGGTTCCGCTGAGGGGCATTTGCTGAGGAATGTAGTGGCATTGGGCCTCTGACATATCGGAGTGTGGACTTCAGAGACAGAATGATCTGAATTCAAATCCCAGCTCAGCCACTTGCAGCTACGTGAGCTCGAGCATGTTTGCAATTTCTTCAAACCACAGTCTCTGCCTTCGTAAAAGTCAGGACTCTAACATCCTCTTGGGCAAATATTTATATATATATATTTTATATATATAAAAAAGGGCTGTCAGAAAGTATCCAGCCATTATTAATAAAACGAGAACAGTTACATGACTGGATACTTTCTGGACAGCCTTCGTGAGTGTGTGTGTGTGTATGTACCTGATTTATAAAATGCACTCAATGATACATTATTTTTTATTATTGATAATAATAACAGTTATTTATATGCTATGTTTGTAAAATGCTTGCAACCATTTTATAATTACCTCCCTCTGCTTTTCTACAATGCTACAGGGAAACATTAATCCAGTTTTCTCAGAATACAGACTGAAAACCTGAAGCCCAAAGAAGGTAAATAACTTGCCCTAAATTAGACAGCTAGTGAGTAGTGAGCATGGGACTATAACCTAGTTTCTTGATTCCCGTTTGTGGCCCTTTCTATTCAATCGGGGCTGGCAGCAAACATTCCAGCTTGGTTACAGACTGTCCCTGCCACCTCCTTTACAGAGACTTCCCCAATAATGGTGGCATAATGTGTAAAGAAAGGGTCACACCGGCATCAAATCTCTCTTTTTCCCTCCTTTGAGTCTATCTCCCTGCCTCTTTCTATCTCTTTTTACATACCAGAGGCTTAATTTTTTTTCATCCCAGAATTTTATTCTTTACTCACCCTCCCTTAAACTCTCTGACATTCTATGCCTTATTAGTTTTTTAATTCACTCAACAAACATTCATTGAGCCCTTCTGAGGTGTACAATAACTCCAGGAGCTTACAATCTATGGAGGAAATGAACTAGCAAATATAAATTACAGTACTTTGTGCTCAAGGGGGAACAGAGGACCAGGGACCCCAGGCACCTGCCACCAGCAGGAGGCAGTATAGCATGGTGGTTGGCAGCATGGACTCTGGGGTCAAATCCCCCCAGCTTGAACTCAGTTTCTCTGTCCATGTGTGCCCTGGGGTAATTGTACAGACTCAAGGGCATTGGTTTCCTCTGCTATACAGTAGGAATCATAATAGCACCTGCCTCAAAGGGAGTGTCGGGCTTCAGTGAGAAAACTTTTCAAACTTTAAATATTTAAAAATATTTACAAGTCATCACCTTCCTTTAAATATAGAGCTGAGTGGGATAAGAACAGGAATTCTATCTGAGAGCACATAGAAAGCATTCAATCAAAGCGATTTCTTATTGCCTTAGAGGGAGAGTAAACAGAGATTACTCATCATTGAATAGCTGGAGTTCAGGTTATTTATGAAAGAGGATCAGGATCTCTCCTCTTCCTGCAGCCAAAGCAAAAATTTCATAGTTCTGCTCCAAACTCGAATGATCAGTGTGATCACAAGAGGCTGAGGAACGGAACCCGAGGGGGGCTGATGATCGACTTGCCAGGGAGGGTGGCCTGCCAGAGCTGATGGGCAAAGCTCGTGCAAATCCTGCATCTCACAACCTGTGTGGTCCAGCTGTGGGCTGAACAAAGAGCGGCATATGTGATGTGAGAGCTTTGAATAGAGCCCGAGATTGCATGTTTCTGTGTGCGGGAAAATGGTTTACTCGGTTGAATACTAGATCTCGTTTCTAGCATCCTTTCCTGCTAGGGAGCATAGGGCTGAAACCACGAGGCTATTTCTCCACCTTGCTGGCTCTGTTTCCTGAGCAAGGTGAGCTTATCATTTTCTATTCAGCTCCCAGCTAATGCAAAAGTTCCCCGGGCAAAAACAAAAATGCGTGAACAACAGTAACAAAAAAATCATGATATCCACAACAAAACATAATTTCTTCTTCCTTGCTCCAGTGTTTGGAAAAATGAACTTTCTGGAAAAGGGACATTGGATTAATTCTTCAAAAGGATGGCGCTCTTGGGGGTGTCAGCTAAGGGGACTGTGTGTCAGTCTGTGCGAATCATATGGTCCTTTGTGTGTCTGTGTGTCTGTGTGTGCTCACGTGCGTGAATGAATGTATGTTTGTGGGGGTGGGGGACTGGTTTAAAGGGGATTGTTGTATCTCAACAGGGCGGGAACTCATTTTCGTTTGGAATCAAATGCATTTAGAGCTGGATAAAATGAAAAACTTTATTCAGCATTTTCTGAAAAAAGCCACCCAAGGTCTCTTTTCTCAGTATCTGGGACCACAAATACCATCTAAGTCACACAGGCTATGTCCATGCACACACGTATGTAATTTTTAATATCGTCACATGACCAGACTGAATTTGTTCCATTCAGTGGGAAGCCACAACATTTATTACATCTCTTTCTCAAATAAACCTCAAAGCGAGCATTTCGTCTTTCCTCATGTAATCATCATAAGGTAGAAAATGAAATTTTCCAAACCTAAAAGCATGTTGCTAAGAGCTCCAGGGCACTGCATGTCACTTCCTACTTTGATGTGTTCATGGAAGGGGGTGGGGGATGGAAAAAAAGAGAAAGAGAAAGGAAAGAAAAGAGAAAGATGCATCTTCCTTAGATTGCAGAAAGCATGTTTTGTTTTTTTTTTCTTTTTAACTCTTTATGTAGTGACAAGATGGAGCTGATTAAAAGAAGACAAGGAAAGTCTCAGTGCCAGACCACTTCAGAAATGAAGCATTCCAGAAAAGCATGTACAAACTCCTGTCAGAAACAGGAATGATTTCGCGGCCCCTCTTGCATATTAATGAACTACAAGTAACCTCAGTTTAGTGGTGCAGATGCAACATTTCAGGAGCCGTGCCAGAATTCAGCGATAAATGCCAGCTCCAGGGGAAATACATTGCACGACAGAATTAGGAGAGCAGCCATCTGAGACGTCCACAGAAATCATGCCCCCCTCAAAATGCAAGGGGGCTTCTGGGGACCAGGGCGCTGGTGGCAGTGAAAGTAGGGTGTCCGGGGTCATTTCTCTGAATCAGGGTCCCAAGCATGCGCTCCATCTTCAACTCTTCTGACACCGCTTATTTCCTCAAGCAGCAAAAACATTCGCCTAAAGGTCAAGCTCAGGTGAATTGATAAATTTTGTTGCCTATTTTTCTGGTGTCATTAATATAAAAAACCTAAAACTGTTTCAACACATAGTCCTTGCTTTAGAAGCAAAACCTCTCCTCCTCTCCCCACCCAAAACTGTCTGTCAGGTGTTTTTCTTCCCCAACTTCTTGCAACCTTTGGTTGCATTCTCTCACAGAAGGCGGCTTTCGACAATTCTCTTTCCTCGCTGTGCTCCTTCAGAATTTGCTCCGTTCTCATCCTCTTGCTCTCTCATTCCCCTTTGCTCCACACACATAGTACAACCATCACTGTCGTCTGTGCTCACCATCTGTTTCTGAAATTCCTATGATACAGAAATCACATGACAGTTTGAGGTGCAGCCATTTCAGTGTTGCAAGCTTTCGCTTGGCAGGGTCTGGACGCGGTGGCTGTGTGGTTTTGCCTTATGGGGCTGACCAGCTCACGTGGTGTGATAGCTAGCCCTCCTGAAGGACCTTCAAAAGCGGCTGCCGACAATATCAGATGTTTTTGTAAGACTAAAAATGGAGAATAAAGCTGCAGCCTTCATTTTCAGCTGAGACCCAGGCTAGATTGCAGCCAAGGAGAAGAGAAACACAGACAGAGCAATGCTCTGCACTGTCGTGCAAGAAAATAATACACACCTAGAATTGACTTAGTTGCTCTACCAGCCGAGTCTTGCCACAAGAGTGCTACATGGCAAAGCACTGGGAGATTCAGCAGCTTTGCACAACAGTATTCACTCTCGCTCATAGGTCTGCGGGTCAGCTGGGAGTTGGCTGACCTGGGCTGGGCATAGCTGGGCTTGTCTCCAAGCTGCAGATTAGGTCCACTCCACGTGTCTCTCATCCTCTGGGACCAGTGGGAGTGGGCTACCTAGCTATGTTCTTATGGAGATGGCGGAAGTGGGAGAGAGTAAATCCAATAGTGCTCGTGTCATATCTGCTAACATTCCACGGGCCAAAGCAAGTCACACGCCTAAGCCTGAAGCCAAGGCCAGGGAAGGGTAAGCCACATGCTTTTACCCAAGTTCAGTGGGCGTCAGAAAGTATACTTCCTCCATGGAAATAGGGAGAGGTTAAAAATAATTAAATGATAACATAAAAACCACCGTGCTTGCTATGGGTGCCCACCCAAGTATCCATTCCTTCTTTTGGTAATTACTTTGATTTTCATTCTGGTACCCACAATTCCTTAGTAGTTATACCTTTTGGGGAGACAGCTCTACCTGGTTCTAGAGATTGGAAATTTAGATCAGACTTATGTTATCAGCAAAATTCTACCCCCCAGCCACAGTTACTGCTTCAAAGATAAACATGAAGTCCAGTTTGAACCAGTGAGAATGGAGGAGACATTTGCTAGGAACTCTGAGAAAATAAGTGTTCTTCCTATGCTGTAAGAACTGCTGGAAGAGATGTTCTGAACAGTGCATAGCTGTGCCTTTTGCAGCTGCTGATATGTGAGGGTGAAGCTGGCACATGGAGGAGGACATATGTATGAGCATTGCAGGAACATCAATCCATTCCCTGATCAATCCTAACCTGAAGCCCACTTTATTTCTGGAGTTTTTAGTCAAGTCAGTTAATAAATTACCTTTATAGTTTATTGGATGTACATTACTTGCAATTAATACTATTTTAGTGTATTCCCTCTCTGTGTGACCTGGGGATATTGGGTGTGTGTGTATGTGTGTGTGTGTGTGTGTGTGTGTGTGTGTGTAACATGGTGTGAGATTTAATTTCTTTGTACCTCAGATTCCTGAGATTCCTAATCCACAATATGGCAATAATTGTTGTTGTATTACAATAACGAGATGATATATGTCAAGGCCCTCGCACACAGCAGGCACAGCTGTCTTGCACATTTCTGCAGGTTGATTTCCAGATGAGGGAATGAGGAAGATAGAAGGCACAGTCCATCCACTAAGCTCTGTGTTTGTGGAGCTGCCTCCAACAAGAGAGGATATTTGTTTATAATTTCCCCAAACCCATGGGCTAGCCAAGCCCCTGATAGAGGACATTTTACAAATATTGGTTTCTTCCTAGTAGTATAGTCATTACTTCTTTGGATGGTTAGAAGATAAAAGCAAATGAATTTTATGTTGTTCGGCAATAGAACTCCTAAGGAACGTTGTTCATTTGTGTTGCTTCTCTCTTGAAAAGTAGTCAATTTCTCCTTTATTGTGTGGTCATTTATTTTTCCTGTTCCTTTTCTGAAGCTTATTTCCCTTTCTCCCTTCTCGTTCTTTTCCAATGGCCTCTTCCCTTTGTCTCCTTTCCTTCCCTCTCCCCAGCCTCTGCTTATTCTTCCTCTTCCTCTCACTTTTGGAAAGGGCTTCTGAGGACTTGGCCTTTCGACCTCAGGGTATCTTCACATAAAAGCTGATATGTATTCTCCGAAAGCAGAGTTTTTGGAGTGAAACATATCTGAACACGCCTCCTGGTTCTGTGACTTTGGACATACTAAGTTCTCTGGACCTCATGTTTCCCCTCTATAGAATGGGTCCAATGTACTAACCTTTGGAGCCATGGCAGAAGACTAAATGAAATCATGTGTGTCCAGTGCCTGAGACCCCATAAATAATCAATAAACTGTGGCTTCTTCTCCCGTCCAGCTTCATTAAAGAAGGTCATTATTGTAAAATGCCTGGCATAGAGTAGGCACTGAACATTTAACATAGATCATTCACTTCTGATTTAAGTAGAACAGCTGCCGTCACCATCATTTTTCTGCCTTAGCCTTCTTCCATGTAAATAAGCCTTTACCTAGTTGTTTGAATAGCTGGAACATCCCTTGTCCAAACATGGACAGAGAACATAGGGGTGAACTGTGTAGTTCATGGCTACTGAGAGAATTCTGGGAACGCTTCCTGCATGCCCTTAGGCAGATGGGCAGTACACATATATTTCAACAACACAAATTAATGTAAAACATATTCATGTATGTATTAATTAATGCTAATGTATTCATAAGCAGCTTGGATAATGGGCAGTACGTTCTGACACCTCTCTCCTAATTCATTCACCCTAAAGAGACTGAATCTTTCTTAATTTTAGGCTCAAACAAGTTGATCTGTGATTTCAGGGGCTCCCTTTCTTTCACACTCCCTATGTCCTATGGCCACCTGCTGGCTATCTAAGAATTCCTCTAACTGGTTGGAAAAAGCCTTCCAGACTGCAATTAGACAAAAGGAGAGATGGTGTCTGTGCCAATACTTGGCTAAATTCGTAGGAAAAGTATGAGTGAATTTCTATCTCAGAGAAATCAGATAAAAAGTAGATACAGGAGTACTTGAAGTACTTAAGGAGGATGCTGAAAATGAAGGAGAAGTCACTTAGGGGTGGGACAGGGGTCCAGAAAGGAAAGTCAGAGATGAAAAAGAGAAGTAGGAAGATTTATAAAATTTCCCAGAGTCAGATCATCATATCTTGAAATGAAAGCTGGGTTCCGAGGAATGTTCTTTGTGGAATGGCACAATACAATTTAAGCAAGTTTGAATTTAAGGTTGTTTTTGTTGCTGCTGTTTTTTAAAACTGAGTTGCCTTCAATGGAGGAGCATTTTCCCTGGGAAATTATTTAATGGTGGGGCTTGAGTACAGAGCTTAGAGACTAATACGGTCTCTGCCTTCAAAGAGTTTCTAATCAAATTTGGATAACTATGGAATAAGATAAGACAACTACGAAATGTAAATATTTATAACATCTTGTTCCTCATTGCCCTCCCCTAACACACACATCCTGTTGGCCTCGCCTCTGCTGGATGTGTGGGTCTTTTGGGATTGGTTTGTCAGAATGTCTGAGGCTAGAAGGTAAACAGTTAAATAGAAAGTTCTCCCTGAACCTGGAGGAGCCGGCACTCTGTGTTCTCTCTCTCTGTTTCCGTTCAAACTGGAAGGTTTTCATTCTAGTGAAAGAAAAAAAAAAAGGAATAACTTATGTATGAAAAACAAATCATTAATATAGTGGATTGCGAAGAACACAAGCCAGATCTGGAATAGGACCAAGGGAATGGGTCAATGAGAAAATGAGAAAAGCAAAGTAAGCCCGTACAGTTGTCTGTGCTGAGCAATTTTCAAAGCCCTTTCAGAGGCTTCATCACAACCACCCTGTGAGGAGGGTCCGAAGGCACGTGGTAGAGACTGGGTTTATATTCAAATTGTTTCTGCTTCTGTAAATTAGAGGGCGTGGTGGAAATGACTGCGGTGGTAGCATCTTCAAGAAGTGCCCCGATGTTCCCTGCCACCTTGTGTGACGCCCTTGAGTAATTCCTCCCCTTGGGCGCGGACGGCGTCTAGGGACTCCTAAAGAATGAAATACGCAGAAGCGATGGGATGTCACTTTCGAGTTTAGGTTATACAAAAACTGTGGCTTTTGTTTTAGGGACTCTCACTCTGGGGGAGGGACGTTGCCTGTTTGGCAAAGAACTGGCCAACAGCCAGTTCAGCCACCTGAGAGAGCTCCGAAGCAGGTGTTCCCCTAGTGGAGCCCTGAGACGCCTGCAGCCCTGGCTGCCACCCCGACTGCAGCCTTCTGTGCGACCCTGAGGCACGGCCACTCAGCTAAGCCACTTCTGGATTTCTGAGCCACAGAAACTATGAGTTAATAAATGTTTGTGTTTTTCAGCTGCTGAGTTTGGGGATAATTTGTTATGCAGCAATAAATAATTAATATAGTTGCCCTTTGGTCTTTTTAAGTTTTATTTTATGCTGGTAAAACTAAAATATGCTTATTGTGAAAACAGACAAGACAAAAATACCCCAAAATTTGTAACCAAGAGGTTACCAATATTCTCCCAATAGTAGATGAAGGGCGCTATTTACAATGTGAATCAGATCTCATCACTCCCCCATTCAGAATCACCCAGGGATATCCCATCATGTCTGGAATATAATACAAGGCGGAGGTGACCCCCTGCTGTCCTTGTGACCACAGAGGGTCTGCACTTCTCGCTCATCACTCACCCAGCTGCAGTAAGTGTGGCTTTTTGTGCTCATCGAGTCTGTTTCGTGCTCCCGCCTGGGTCCTGGATTTGCCGGTTTCTTTGCTGAACTGCCATGTTCATCTCCCCTACAAGGCCTCCCCAGGTCTCTGTGCAAATGTCCCTCAGCAGAGATGCCTCCCCGAATATCTATCTAAAATAGCTCCCTTCACCTAGAACCCCTGTGCTTCAGGTGTATTATCTTACTACCTTTTACTTTGGTCCGATTGTCTGTCTCTCTCCTACTAGAAAGCTGGTGCTGTACATGTAGGGATTTTGTTTTGCCATCTGCTATATCCCCAGCTCAGTAAATATTTGTAGAATAAATGCTACTTCTATTTATTTTATTCCCTTCTATTCTTTATTCTCTCTCTCTCTCTCTTTTCTTTCCTCTATACAGATTTTTAGGCATTTTAGTTTTATGAGAAGGAAATAAAACATAATTTAAAAAGACAAAACTGCATCTGGAAACAATTTTTTAAATTCTTAAAACACAATTTCTGTATAATATTTTATCACATGAATGTGTCATCTGAGCAGTGGGACATAAAAAACCAGCTCACCTTTCTGTGTTTTAGTTTCCTCATCTTGACCATGGAGAGGCCTGGAAGAGCATTGAATGAAATCGCGCAGGTAGCTCACTCAGCACAGTAGTGCATAGCGAGGAATCAGTCAAAGTCAAAGCACCGGGAAGCCCATCTCAGAAGTTTCAAGAAGTGTATTGCAAGTCATGCAAATGCTTATTCTAAGTTTCCTTGGAGGGGTGAGTTTGCAAAAAGAAATACCTAGGGCAAAATTCTGCTATACCCATTTATTTCCTCACATCTTCTTTCCCCCTTTTTTGGTCTTCATATTCCCCTCAATAACATAATATTTTCTCTTTTTCCAGACACACTTGCCTGTTTTCGATGTAAATCAAGGTAGTTCTTTCAGTCCTTTAGATGTAACCTTGCCCTTGCCCCTTTAACTCAGCGATTCATCCTGAGATGCATGTTTGAGAGCGGAAGGGTCAAGGGAGAGACTTGATCAGACTTTTCCTGGGTTACAGGCAGGATTAATGGGGTAAGAGACAGAAAGAGGCAGCGAACACTCATGCATTAGCATATTTTTTTCTATCATGGATTCGGTGTAACGTGTTTAACTGTTCCTAATTATTAGCCTCTTAGTTTCGGAGCTTTTGCTGTTCTAAATACTGCTGTCCCGAACATCTTTGTATGTTAGTTTCACCCAATTCTGATTATTTCCCCAGGATGGTGTATTAGTTAGGGTTCACGCGGGAAACAGAAAGCGCACTCAATGGGGTAACTGAGGACTATTTAGAAATGTGTAGGCTGCATTACGGGAGACCAGCAGGCCAAAGGAGCAGAGAGAGGGTGCAGTGCTGGGAACCACGAGGGAAATGGAGAACAAGCTGTGGCCGTCACTGTCCGTGCAGGCAATGGCCTCCCAATCCAGCCGCAGCCTGTGCTAAAGGACTCCAGCCATTGCCATCTCCCGGTCTCTCTGGGGGAGCCAGGGAACTGTATACTCCCCCCTTCTCCAGTCCCCTGATCCTGCTGGTGCCTTCCACTGGCCCAACTCAACCAGAAGTCAGAAGACCAGGGAGCCCAAAATGCAGGGAAGAAGAGTGGAGGATGGATCTGGAAGACCTCAGGGAGAATACCCGCCAGAGAAGGCTTCTAGAAGTAGAATTTCTAGGTCAAAGGGTATGGTTAGATTTAAAACGTTGAATATATATATTGCCTTCCATCATATTCTTTATTTAAAAAATGTAATCTTAACGTCTGTGGTAGAAACTGCTTTGTGTTTCCCAAAAGCTATTTCCTCTACCCCTCGCCCCACTTTCCACACACAGAATAGATGATATTTCCCAGCCTCCCTTGCAGTGACATCAAGTCATGGGACCAGTCATGGCCAGTGGGTTGTGGGTGGGAATGATACAGGTCCATTCTAGGTCTAGAGCATAAACACTTGCACCGGCAATCCCTCATGATCCTTTTCCTTTCTGTTTCAGTTAAATTAAAAAACAAAACAAAACCACGATGACTTTGGCAATCATGTGTTAGAGATGGTAGAGACACAAGATGGCAGATAACTTGGGTCCTGCTGTGTAGAGGGACACACACATTTGACTGTGACATCAGTGAGCACTAAATTTATGGTGGCAGACACTTCTGGTACCATGTGTCACATTCTTGCATCCTCTCGGCCCACCTCTGATTTCAGCTGTAGCTGAAGTGATGGGTTCTGTAATAACTCAGACAGATTTTGTGTTTGACACCTCAAATACGCACCGAGAATACCACTCTGTTTTGCACTGGGGTCTTCTCTACCCCTTTAGGAATCTGCTTGGCCTGCTCACAAGCAAATGCATCATGGACAAGCAAGAGAATCAACATCCCCGGGGGCAACCTTCAAGCAGTGAGGACAGGAGAAAGTGGATAAATGCTCCAATCTTCCCCCTTCAAGAACACAATTCTGGAAGGCATTCTGTATACTTCTCAGGAATCCCTGCAGAGTTGAACCTACAGCAGTGACCTCACACAATTTTATGTTGTGTCTTCCTCTTCCCTGTCTCTGTCTTGTTCTTTCATTCTTGACCCTTGGGATCACTTCCCAAATGAACTACCAGCTCTCTCTCTCTGGTCCCTGACAGCTTCTGCTCTTTGGGGACCCAATCTATACAGCCATTGATATTTCGGGATTTGTCTATTACAACTCCTGGCATTATCTTAAAAAATAAAGTAAGGGGTATCATTAATCATTGCTATCATTGTGATTAGCAATAATCACACCTCAGATAAACCTCATTGGCTATGATATTGCCACTGCAAAAAGCTGTCAGTGGGATCAAGTGGGATGCTGATTCATAATAAAATTTAAAATGTGGGGTATTGATGTAAAAGTCAAGGAGTAGCAGTGAGAAAACTAATATTGAAACCTGAAAAAGGCCGGGCACAGTGGCTCATGCCTGTAATCCTAGCACTCTGGGAGGCTGAGGGGGAGGATCATTTGAGGTCAGGAGTTCAAGACCCTGTCTCTGCTAAAAATAGAAAAAAATTAGCCGGGTATGGTGACACACACCTGTAGTCCCAGCTACTCAGGAGGCTGAGACAGGAGGATTGCTTGAGCCCAGGAGTTTGAGGTTGCTATGAGCTAGGCTGACACCACGGGACTTTAGCCCAGGTGATAAAGTAAGACTTTGTCTCAAAAAATAAAAAAAACAGACAAACATATATTATACAGTGACAAAACTGTTGGTAAAACTATTGTGTATGGTGGCCAGGAAGATAGAGAATGTGTTATTGATACTGTAGCTTTAGGGAAAGTGACTGGTAGAAATCAGAGTAATGATGTATATTGACTTTTGCAAATTATCACTAAAAAGAAATAACCGTGGATGAATGGATAAACAAAAGGTGATATATACATACAGTGAAATATTATTCAGCCTTTTAAAAGAAAAAAATCAGAATACATGTTACAACATGGATGAATCTTAAAGACATTACGCTAAGTGAAATAAGCCAGAAATAAAAGGACAAATACTGTATTGTTCCACTTATAAGAGGTACCTAAAGTAGTCAAATTCTTAGAGACAGAAGGTAGCATAGTGGTTGCCAAGGGTTAAAGGGAGGGGGAAATGGAGAGCTATTGTTTACGGAGCACAGAATTCCAGTTTGGGTTGATGGAAAGAGTTCCGTGGATGGATAGTGGGTGATGGTTACACAACAATGTGAAAGTACTTAAGGCCACTGAACTGTATGTTTAAAAATGAATAAGATGATAAATTTTATGTTATGAATATTTAACTTTTTAAAATTTTATATTATGAATATTACAGTAATAATAATTTTTTAAGAACAGATGACCTCAGAATGGAATTGACCAGTTTGCAAGCAGGATTAAAGGGATTAGAGAGTCCAGAAACTTGGGGCATCAAGAGATTGGAAAAGCTGTCTGCTTTAGGTCCCAAGTAGTAAGAGATAAGCAAGGAATGAATTTGTGCAACAAAGGCCCAGTAGGATTCAGTCTTGTGGCACACACCAGATGGAAGGCATGGCCTTCCCACTCCTGCTATAATCCTTGAATAGCTTCAAGAAAGTCACCATTGATGTAAGAGAAGCATGGGGGGGTAGTGATAAAACAAATAAATACTTTAAGTCTGAAAATCATGTTTAGGAAATAACTTTGGGTGTGGATACTGGTACATCAAACTGAATGGAAGCAAATATATCAGAAATTGACTGTGTCTTTCAGGGAATGGTTATTGCCAACAGAATCACAAGTCTGAATGGAAAAAAAAATCCTCTAATTATTTGAGGCTTAAAACAATCTTCAGGCCCCCAAATTTGTACCAGCTGGAAGTATGTTGTGAAAACTGTATAGCTCCCAAGGAGGGTTTTTTGTAGGGAGAAGAACCAAGGACTGACCCTCCCTGCCAGGCACTGGCAGGATTATATTGTTGCCAGACATCGGTCTGTGGTTTGTGTCTCCATTCATCCACTGTCTGCTTGGGAGTACTTGTTGCTGTTATCCTCTCTCCCTGGCCCACTGAGTGGACGTGTTGGGATGAGAGGCCAGGGAATATAATTTGTCATTTTAATTCAAAAGCTGCTGGACCACAAGAAGCCGCATCTGGACAGATGGTGTGGGCTGTGCATATTCGAGAGATTCAGAGCTTTGAGATGGGTGCAGCAGTTGGCTGGGACTTTGAGTGGTCTCTGTCACTTGTCTCTGGGGAAGAGCCAGTGTGTTCTATGTGTGGGAATGAGAGTAAATGACTATTTAGTGAGCAGAAGAGCAGATTACGGTAAAGACCTTCGATGTGTTCACTAGCACTTCTTTTTCTTCACACTGGACACACGACTAGACTATGTTTTCCAGCTTTCCTTGAAGCCAAGTGATAAAGATTTGGCCAATGAGGATGTGGGCAGAAGTGATGTGTGTGACTTCCAGGCATGACCTATGTTCCAGGGGGACATCTTTTCTCCTTCTGGAATTCAGGAATGGGCACAACTCCCAAGGAAAACTTGGGAGTAACTTGTTGAAGATTGCAGAGCTCTCAGTTTGAAGGAAAGGTACCCAGTCAAGAACAATCTCAGTGAACTGAGATATGAGTAATAAACAACTTCTGTTGTGACAAGCCACTGACTTTTTTCCCCTTTACCAGGAACTACAGTTACCTCCACTGATATACTGCAATAAAAATATGTGCTAATTATAGATAATTCAGTAAATTCAGAAAGTAAAAAGAAGAAAAAACAACCTGTTTTTCTACTTCCCAGAGGTAACCACTTTTAATATTTTAGCATGTTTTCTCACTGCCATTTTTTATATGCATTTATTTTTGCAAAATAACCTTCATAGATCTTAGGTAGAAGATATTATAAAGAGAGTTTTGGTGACAAAATATTTACCAATCAAAATCTCTAATTGCTCAAGTCATTCAACACGTGTTTTAAAACTATAAACTCTCTAGTTGCTTAAAACCATTAGCAATAAAAATGGACTTTAAGATATTTTCTTATCTTATTCATATGTACAAATCTTATGAAGCAAATGATTCTCTGTTACTTTCTCAATTTCACCCTCAGTGTGTAATAGTGCCTGGCAAATAAAGGTACTTAATATCTTTTGAATAAATTGATACATGAATGAATGGATTAATAAATGAATGAATACAATCCTACTTTAGTGTAACAGGAAAACTTGTTAATTAATCATCTTAGTAATGTCTAAATTATGTAAATAGTTTACCATTTTGGACAGGCTGTGCCAGTTGTTTTAAGCATACATCAAACATGCCAAGATATGCCCTCTGAAGCATGAAGGGAAGAATATGGTTTATGAAAATATTTCTTTGTTTTTCCTTTTTTTCCCTTCTTGGAAAAAAGCAGAAAAAATAAATAGAAAATAGCTGAAAAAGGAGAATAGCTGACTCCAGGGCCAAATCCTTGCCCCAGGCTATAGTATCCACCTGACAACATATCAATATCATGTATTTATATATCATTGTCATAAACTGGATTCTTCAGTTTAGAGGCTAAACAGGAAAGTATGATCTTCAAGCCTTTTTATAACTCCAATTCTTCATTCTAGAATTCCTAATAAGAATTCATTTTTCCATTAACTAGAGTATATATTCAAATAATTTCAAAGGAAGGCCCTTGTAAATCTGAGGACATACTCTCTTTAAAGACAGAGATAATTTGGGAAAAAATTCTTAGAACATCACCTTTTCAAAACTATTGATACTACTCTTATGAATTCTCACATTTAATGTTTCAAAGAAATGTGAGATAAGTCTGGTATCTTTCTCCTTTAATGATTTCTGCCTTTAATTTTTCTTATACTTAAAGAATTTTTTTCCCTTTATATTTGAAATTCAAAAATTTTGCCAGAGTTTGTCCAAGTATGGGTTCACTGATTTTCCTAAAATGTGATGGGGTGAGCTCTTTCAATTTGCACATTTGTGTCTTTCTCAATTCAGGTAAATTCCTTCAATTATCTTAATCACAGATTACTTGTGTATGACTGCCCCACCCAGGGGCCTCGTAAATTCAGAGACTATGTCTTAGTCATAGTTATATCTTTAGCATTTAGCACACAGTAGACATGCAATGATGGGTTATCAAAGTAAATGCAGACTAGAATTGTCTGGAAAAATCTATGGTAAATGAGGTATCCATCATTGATAGAATGGTGTTTTACTGCATTTGACTTCCACGTCATTTCTTAGATCTGTATGAACCACAATTGTATATTTCTGTAACAATGAAACTTTGTGCAGTTGACTTGCTTTAGCCAATGGGACATTAGTAAATGTGATGTCAGCAGAACCTTGAAGAGCACTTGTACATGGGGGCTTGTTCCCTTTGTACGCCTTGGGAACCCTGAGACTGCCACGTGAAGGTAGGCTCCTTACTGGAGGACTTAGTGCCTCCAGGAGCAATGATGAGCCACTTCAACTTAGATGCCACCACTGCCCTTTCAGACCAACTGCCAGACATGTGAGTAAGACCATTTTAGACCATTCAGGTCCAAAAAAACTCAACCAGTCCAGAAGAACTTCCCACTGGCCCACAAAATTGTGAGAAATAATTGTTCTTTCAGGCCACTGAGTTTTGGGATGATTTGTTTGTTGTGCTGCAAAAGCTATTTGATACAGCCATTGAATCATTTTAATTTAGGAGGATGACATTCACTGACTAACATTTAAAAAAAATAACTTTGGCTGCTCTGTGGAAGTATATTCTTGAGAAGTAGGACCAGGAGTGGAAAAAGAGGGCATTTAGAAAGCTATTGCAATAAACCAACTGAGGGAGTTAGCGGGTCTGTCCCAGGGTGGTGGCAGATCACTCTAGGGTGAGAGAACTGAGTACACTTAAGACATGATTTGAGGAAGAATTGAGGAATTGAGTATACTCAAGATATGGTTTAAAGAAGAATTGGTTTTGAGAGTTTTTTTTTTTTTTCCACAGAGGAAAAATTTGACCCTGGAATGAGAACCAGACTGGTAACAGACTTGTCGAGAAGTGTTTCTAGAAGACAGCAGAGTCATGCCTTCCAATTTTAAGTGGAAATAATTTTCAACCTACAATTCTGTACTTAGCCAAACTATCAATCAAATGTGAGGACAAAATACAAACATTCTCCAACATGCAAAGACTCAGAATGTTTACCTTCCAGACATGCTTTCTGAGGAATTAGTTGAGGAATTAAAAGTTCTTAAATCCGATCAAAAAAAAAAAAAAGAAAAGAAAAGAGAAAGATATAAGCTATAAAAAAAATAGTGGACTGATTTTAAGAGTCTGTTCCAGATATTTTCTGTTGGTACTGAGCCACCACACTGATCTTCTGTACTCTTCTCTGACTGCTGGGGCCGGGAGCCTGAAAACTACCTTTCTGAGACCCCATTGCCAGCTGGATTCTGGTTTGTTTCATCCAGAGGGAGGATTTTGCATGAAATTAGAAGGTAGAAGGAAGTAGAAGACCTGATTTTGGCAGTGGCTTCAGTAGCTTTAGCACAACTGTACCAGCCGCGTTGGCAGGACTTCCAGCAGCATCCCTAGGAGCACATGTTCCTGTAGCATCAAGCAGGTTGGAGGCTCCTGTGCTTCTGGGTGGGAAAGGGGCGGGTGGACTCACGTAAGGGTGAGCCTGCAAGGGTGGCGGTGGCTCACTGCAGTTATTGTCCCTGGGTAAGACCACCTACCACCTCTTGCTCCTCAAGTCCTTCCAATACTTTTGTAATAAATTATCTGGACCAAATCCTTGCCTGCTTTAATTATCTAGAGTGGTTTCTGTTTTCTTGACAGCACAGAATGATATGGAATCCAGTGAAGTGAAATCACAGGCTGAGACACATTTCAATAGACTTTGAAAGCAATTGATCTCTTTTATATAGGAAGTCAATGAGCTCCAAGAATATCTTCAAGAAGAAAAATTAAATAATCTCTAAGCACTAGAAAGTCAGGTCTAAGGAATATAGTAAAGAAATCACGTAACTCTTCTCCTGAAAAAGAAAATATGATTACTAACTCTAAGAAAAACAAAAATTTATATCGGAAAGTAACGTTAAAAATAGGAAGCCAACTAAAATGTGGCATGATTTTGAGACCCTGATGCAGTATAAGAGATTCAATCTGACCTAGATTCTAGGATCATTCTTTGTATGGTACAGTGGTCATCTCTTTAGATGTGCATAGAAAGCAAATGTAATACTAGAACATACTTGACTCTATGCAAGCAAATAAACACTATTACTTGTTCATTTCATCTCTAAAAATCAATCCATTAAGAATGAGAAAGGCCTATATATAATTATGACTTTAGAACATAATGTAAACGTAAGGACCCAAGGACAGGAATTGAGATTTGGAAGGACAGAGAAGAATTAGGCAGAGACCTTGTCATCTTATGAGCAAAGAGTCAAGAATAACTAGAATATCAATGAAATGAAACACAAGATGTTCTAGAAATATTATTTAATGCTAAAAACTACTATTAGCAATAATAATAGTATAGTACTATAAAATTTTGAAGAACAAAAAGGTAGTTAAAGTGAATTAAATCCTTATCTTTCTTAGTGAGGAGTCAATAAATAATTTCTGAAATCAAGAAATCAAGGCATACAGTTATTGTCATGTTATTTAGAGTTAAGTATTTAGGGAAATGATCTCCTAAGTAGCAGAATTAGGGTTGTGCAGGGATAGAATGGTAGAACTATTTTTTTATTATTAATACTTCTATACTACTTTAATGTTTAAACATTACTTTGATAAAAAACTTTTCAAAAGAATACACTGCATCAGGGAAGGAGAGTGGCCTGATGATGTTCCTATTTATAAATCTCATAACGTAGCTTAATCTTCATCTGTAAAATGGAGGAGTTGGATTAGATACTTTGAGATGCTTCCGGCTGTAAAATATTGAGTATCTTTGAAGAATGGAATGCATTCCTCCTAGAAACAGACTTGTTAATGTGCCCTTACATTCCTATGTCTTTTTTCTTCCCTGAGGATCACACTTAGAAACAGACATTCAAAATACAGTGTTTTCATATAAGAATAGCATTTATTGGATGTCGGGCAGGGGGGAGGGGGAGGGGACAGGAGGGGAAGGGTAAATGCATACTCAGAGTGCGTTGCGCACCATCCGGGGGATGGCCACGCTTGAAGCTCGGACTTGGGGGGGCAGGAGGGGCAAGGGCAACATACGTAACCTAAACATCTGTACACCCATAATATGTTGAAATAAAAAAAAGAAAAAAAAATACAGTGTTTTAATCATGGGCATGCAAGAAGATTATATAGTTAAAGTAGCGGATATTTATGATAGACCTCTGAGAGTACTAGGTTCCAGAGTTGTCAATTTATTAAATTAGAAAAAAATCCAAGTAAGCATTTTAGTGATTCATACCATGTAACTGGAGATGGGCAAAGCCCAGCATGCACTTTAAAAAGAGCAAGTTCCTATATTGACACGGCCGTAATTAAAACAAACAAAGTGTCTTGAGTGGAGTTTTCTTTCTTGACATTCGGGATGACAGAAGGAAACATTTTTCCCCCTAAAATGCCTGGGTAGAAAGCATTAATAAGGTTTAATTGTGTATTTTTTTTAAAAAAGTGATGCTTGTATAAAATACTAAAAAGGGCTGATGTCCACAACCCAATCACTTATCATTTTTTCAGGTTCGTTAGACATGAAATTTTCCCCAAAATTAAAATCCGCACTCTATTATTTTTTATGTCCTTTTATAGATTATTCTGGTAGAGGCTTGCCAAGTGATCTGGAGCCATTCAGCTTGTTGGCAGAGCAGCTTTGTCCATTCATTGAATCCTGCAGGCAAGGAACCTATTCCCTTTTCTTCCATCTGCCACATTCGCTTTAAATATTGTGGGTAGTAAACATTCCTTCCAAAATGAAAGCCACCCCCCTTCAATCTGTAGGTCATCATTATGTCCCATTCTGCAATATTATGCTTTTGCCATTGCAGGTCCTTGAACAACATGACATGGAGCAGCAGCAAAGTCTATAAAAGGATTTCCCATCAACTTAGGTGCAGTCAGCTTGGGCCAGAAGGCATCCACTGACCAGATGGCCCATTGAATGCTTGCTCGCATTATCCCCCCAAAACTCCAAAACTCCAATAATCTTAGTCATTTTTTACTTAAAATATATTAATAGTAGGTGGTTGTACCTATTATCTGATCCCTGTGAGAATAACAGCTGCGTTTCTGCAAGGGACTCTTGCTGTAGTCTTGTTTGCTTTTCATGCTGAAAATTTCTTTCTTTCCATGCTAGAAAAATTCCTTGTTCTTTAAACACATTATCCTTTTCATATACACATGTATATGCTCATATGTTTGTGTATCTTTAGGCACATTATCATGTGGTGTCGCTCTGTAAATTCAGAGCAGCATTTGTCTCCATCAAGTTCATTGTATTTCTGGGTCATGCCTGTCTTATGCAAGGCCACCTTTTCAATACCTTTTTTTATTTTCTAAGTGCTGAGAAGAAAATGAATTCCTATGTGTGTTTCTGCTCAAAGATTAGCTGATTCTTGGACTTGGTTTAATTTTTCATTTGTCTACACAGAGCAAGGTAAGTTAGTAAATGGTGGGTATTTCTTTGCCGACAATGCTTGCTTAGGTGTCACATCTGCTGTTTTGGATTGGTGTGTTTCTTATAACAAGATTGCTATAGAAAATGTTGCTGTTAGCTTTGCAGGTGAACCCTACAGGGGCAACTCGGGGAATAGGTACTTAGCTCCATAGGTTCTGTCAGTGAAGAATCTCTGCTCTAGATCCCTGTTGAGCCTTCTTGGTCCACCCTAACCTCCTACATTCACCGCCCATCTCATACCTTTCACAGCACCTCTGTTGTTGTTTCAGGTCCTTGCCTAGCTGTCATCAGCATCAATAGATTCTTGCTATTTAGTGACCATGCAGTCATTTGAAGTCTCTGAGTCCTTGGTGGGTGACTTGCCTAAATAGCAACATCTGAGAATGACAACCCTGCAGACATCTTCAGCTGGAGGTGAGACACCCTCAGCAAGTGTCAGGTGAAAAGATTTGCAGTTCCCAAATGATACAAATCAGTCATCACCTTCTCTACTCAGAAATTTTGCAATGGGAGTGAAAACATTACTTTGGCAGGAAAGAATGGCTGGGATATTAATTAGGGAGGTCAGGTCCAATCAGATGTTCAACCACCTCAGTACTCATTTGCAAACTTCCTGGAGGTTTGAGGCATTATGTTGCAGAAAGGGCCAAAGCCAAGTGCAGCATTTTCCTCCCTTTTCTGCTGATATCCCAGAATGTTAGCATGGGAAGGGACTTTAGATCTCATAGAATCGAGTGCTCTCCTTTGACAGAGGAAGGGAATAAGGTGAAGTGACATGCGGGAAGTTGTGCTCCCCTGTAGTCACTGCATGGAACTCATCTCAGGCATGTAACTCCTTGACCTTGACTGCAGTCCTATCTCTGTACCATCTTGCCTCTTTCATTATTGTTTCCCATTCCTCAGTGCCTCAGCAATAAATAACCCATTTTCAAATGTTTACCTATCCTCTATTTTTGGCAGTTTAAGGTGGCTTCAGCCAAACAATCTCAAGCTGCTATCTTCTGTACTTCCATAGACATCTTTTGATTTTGCCATTTAAAATTGAAATGAAAAAATGGCATCTGCCTTCATGAGGTTCTTGATAGACATCTTTCCTTTCTGTAGGGATTGGAAGAAAACAGATTGATTGTTTAACTGAAAGCAAGAAGATGAAATAGATGCTCATTCAAGCTCTAGCCTAACCATAAAATTTGCAAATGTATCCTTCTGACATGAGAGTTTGCCTTTAGTGAAGACAGAATGATAGCATCTTGCAAGACATAAGCAGGAAATATAAGAGCTCTAGAATCCCTCTCCATGAACTTGGTTCTCCTAGTCCATATCTACTGAAGATCGAGTTAAAAGACAGCTGGCAAGGACTGGGCATAGCCACACGAGGACACCTCACACAGTGACAGTACCATGTTGAGTTTGCCACAGTGCAGGACCAGGCCTATAAAACTGGGTTTTTCATCCAGTAAAAGTGAATGCATTTTCAGGGGCAGACTCACCTTATCCAATGTAGTAAATATTGATTTGTAAAACCAGAAAATCATAATCCTTTTTTATTAACTTATATTTGGAAATATCCCTGTCTCGTCGGCTGAAATATTTATGTTGGCACATCTTCCCTCTATTTGAAGCTCTCCATGGGCAGCCACATTAGCAAGAATTTGGTGCTTGAGCATCAAGAAAGAAAAAGGGAAGATAGATGATTTTAACATTAAATGGCATCAGGCTAAATTAGTTTGATGTCTTTATCTCCATACAGGAATATGCCAGTAAAATACTAATATTAAAGATCATTTGACAAGACTTCTCTCTCCTGGTTAAATATGGTTGGGCAATTCAGCACTTGTCATTGTAATTTTTTGTCTATGCTTCCATTCCAGACCATCTTCTCTCCCGATTGACATTATTTCTGAGGATTTCTTCATATTCTTAGTCTCCTCACTCATTGGCTTGGAATCGTTCTCCCTTTAAAGTGCCTTTGGCACTCATCCATTAGTGTGGACTTTGTACTGTATCCGATACAATTTCATTACTCCCAAATTCTTGAGGCATAACTCATTATTGCCATCTTTACCTCCAATGCAGATATGGACGGCAGTGTTCACATGTGGCAATTTGTTCTGTGTGAGATGGTGAATGGTTGCAGTTTAGCACACCATTGTTTCATTAGAAACAATGTCCCAAAGCAGTAATCTAAACCTTAATGTCTGTGTTATCAGTGCTATTAATGATTTCCATCATTTTTGCTGTGGTAGTTTAGTAGCATAAAGTTTTCTCCAGCTCTTTGGGGACTGAGTTAAGAGACAAAGAATGTAGCTTTGTGCAGGCCATTCAATGGGGACTTAATTAGAAAAACATACGGCCATATTCTATGCAGAGAGGAGAGGGATGACACTTTTTCCTCGCACTGACAAAGCAAAGCGTTCCAGATTTGTTCCTTTAGTGATTAGATCACTTCTTACCAAGTGTCATTTCTTGGTTGTCTTCCTCAGCAGATTATCTTCCAAGAATATACTCTGCAGAATAGCGTGAACTTGCTCATAGGGTGAAGGGTGTTTGGAAAAGAAAAGAAAAAGAAAGCACAGGGAGTCAGACCTCATGTAGCATCAAAGCATCACCAATACTTAGAATTTTCTCCGAATACCTGAGATTTGACTTAATTGAAACAGGTGTTTCATAAGGATCTAGGTCCAAGAATGTCAGTGTTGTTTTATGAAAGGAAAGAGTCATGAAACTGATATATAACTTTTGGTTGTGGGAGATGCTTTTGGCTAAGTGGCAAGCAAATTGAGATAAAACTAAGTCCAGTGAATTGAAAATTAAGTTGAAAATAAAATAAAATAAAGTTATAGGGCTGGGAATTGGAAGAAGTCTGTATCTGCCATTCTCAGCATCAGTTGCATTTTAAAAATGTGTGCACATATTTGTTCTTTCCAGAGGCTTGCCCCTGCCATGCTTATGAAACCACAAGGCAAATCACTTTCCTTCCTCAAGCCTCAGTTTACCCATCTATAAGTAGTTGAGGTGTTTGACTTTATATTTAGTGACTTGAATATTCAAATATTTTCTCCTTCATAAGTAGAGTTTCAAAATGCAGTTCTCAGACCCTTTTACACCCACGGCAGCAGGAAATCTAGTCCATCTCTGTGTTAATCAGTAATGTTTTTGGCCGCAAGTAACAGAAACTCTGACTAACAGTGACTTAAATATATAAATGTTTATTTTCTTGCATAATGTGAATTCTGGGGGTAGGCAGCTGCCGGCTTTAGTTCAGTGGCTCGATTATGTCAGGACTGCTGCCTCTGCAGTTTTCTTATCTGCTCGCCTTTGGTGGTGAGTTGGCCACCATAGCTACACGCAGCAAATCCTCTTTCAAGGCTGCTATAAAAGGGGCGAGGGAGGAAGAATGTGGCAGTAGCTGTGAATGCTTTTTTAATGCCTTTTTTTTTTTTTAAGAAGAAGAAGAACACAAAACTGTCTCCCAACCTCCCTAATAGACTCATGCTCAGGTCTGATTGGTCCAAACTGTGTCACGTGGCCAATCCTAAATTTGTGGGAAAGTAAGCACAGTGAAACTCTGCCATAATATCTTAAGTGGGGCCCAAATATGTAATTGCATAGACTGCAGAGTTGCATTGCTTCAAAGTTAACAAAAATAATATTTTTTACACCATATGTACCATTATGTAATAATGGTGAAACATTTACTGAATTCAGCTGACCATCCACTGAACTGACAAAGTTTCAAAGTCACTTCCTAGCTACATACCCCTTCTGAAGAAGAAAAGAAGATCAACCCGTAGTTGGGACCTGGGTTGCGATTATGTTATTGTTGAGTGCATTGTGGTACTACAAGATTTTATTCTACAGAGTTGAGCTTTACTTTAGAGGTAAGCTAAGGGAGAAAGGAAGGGATACTAGGTTATTTATTCACAGTGTCTGCTGCAATTCTTGGTTAAATTCTCCCCTTTATTCCAGGAATCTATTGCTACTTTTGTCTTGTGGGGTTTAAATTAGAAACCCAACCACAGAACTGCAGAACCCAACTTCTTAAGTATGAAGTTGCCACAACTGCCATCAGAAATGGATTGCTTTGAGTTAGGACTCCATAGTGTTAGGCCATGGGACAGTTTTTCGGAGGTGTGTTTGGGAGGGTTTTGCATTCTCTGCTACTCTCTGAAGCCACCTAATGAGTAAATTGAGGTATCATCATATCATCACAAATATTCCAATATTATGGAATAGTAATCAGCAGTGAAATGAATAAACTACAATCACATACAATACATGCATAAATCTTTGTAAATAATTTTGAATCAAAAAAGCAAGTCCCTTTGACTGGGCATGGTGGCTCACACCTGTAATCCTAGCACTCTGGGAGGCTGACGCAGGAGGATCACTTGAGGTCAGGAGTTTGAGACCAGCCTGAGCAAGAGTGATATCCCGTCTCCACTAAAAATAGAAAAAATTAGCCGGGCAACTAAAAATAGAAACAAAAAATAAGCTGGGTGTGGTGGTGAGTGCCTGTAGTCCCAACTACTCAGGAGGCTGAGGCAGGAGGATCACTTGAGCTCAGGAGTTTGAGGTTGCTGTGAGCTAGGCTGACGCCACAGCACTCACACTAGCCCAGGCAACAAAGCAAGACTCTGTCTCAAAAAAAGAAAAGAAAAAGCAAGTCCCAGATGACAACATATATTATGTTGCCCTTTTGCCCTTTTTATAGAATTCAAAAATCAAATACACTTAAATAACACAGTGTGTGTGTGTGTGCATATATATCTATACACACAATGGTAATAAAGGAAGATAGTGACAAATAATGATAAATGCAAAATTCAGCACATGCTAATTCGAAAGGGAAGGCAGGAAGGTGGGATGGGATGGAAGGAGCATGTTGGGAAATGTAAGTTACTGCTCGTACTGGCTTTCTGTGGATACCATGAAAAGTACCACAAACTGGGTGGTTTAAGCAACAGAAATTTATGGTCTCACAATCCTGGAAGCTAGAAGTCCACAATCAAGGTTGGTTCCTGCGAGGTCAGTGAGGACAGGATCTCTTCCAGGCCTCTCCTCAATTGTAGATGGCCATCTTCTCCCTGTGTCTCTTTCTGCCATTTTGCTTCTGTGCGTTTGTCTCTGTGTTCAGATTTCCCCTTTTTATTAGGATACCACTCATATTGGATTACAGCCCACCCTAATGACCTCATCTTAACTAATTACATCTGTAATGATTCTATTTCAAAATAAGGTCACACTCTGAGGTGCCGGGAGCTAGAACTTCAACACAGGAAGTTGAGGAGGACACACTCGACACTGCTATTAGGGTATAGTTCCTGGTTGGAGTAAAGAATTATGGGCATTCATTATATTGTTAAAATAATTTTGAAAGGTTTATGTTTAGGCTAACAGCTGTCATGAACTAAGGACTAAGATTAATACAATTCTGTGGACCTGAGTTCCATAAAGGAAGAAGAAAAAAAAAAAAAACAAGAAAGAAAACCACCTCAGATACTCATTCACGAGGGTAAATCCTAGGCTTCAGGCGTGACTGGATCCAGAACTTCAAGCTCTGATAAGAGTCAGTCTCTTGCCATCTCTTATCTCCACTTTCTGCTTTAATTCTCAGATATCATGTGGTTGGCCCCCAGCAGTGCTTGTCTGGACATGCCTGTGGATTGTCTCCATAGGAGACAACTTTACTCCCCAGGGTTAGACTCACTCAAAGGACTGCTCAGGGTTCTCAACACTCTGCAGATTCAATCCTCATTTACTTTCCCAAGGTAAGAGCCAGTGCCCCAGAGCACTGCATATTTGCTGTCCGTTACACTGTGCAAGTGACGCCCAGTGCTGCCAGCCTACAGAGACTCAGTGCCCACACTGCTTCTTGCCAACCTGGGACCAGGGCCTGTGCTCCTGGTCCGTGCATTTCTAGAGCCTCATTGCCTTTCCTACTTTTGGGTATTCGTGAGAATCACTTGGTCTATCTAGACAGGTATCCTTCACTTTTGGGGACAGGGTTTAGGATTTTGAAAGCTTTTTCCCAGAAGGTTCCTGGACTCTCTAGGCAGTATGAGTGTCACCCTCCCCAGAGTTCTTCACAGCAAGGGATATTGGGACAGGCAGTCTTGGAGAACACACAAAAAATAAGTAGTCCTATTACACATTTTCTCCACGGCTTTGGGTGCCTCCTTGCCTTACATTTATGAAACAAGGTACCTCTCAGAAACCTTTTATTGTAATAAAGAAAATCTTTTTTAAAGTGATAGTCTGTCTCTATCCCTATTCAGAGAAGTGGTTGGTATAATTTCTTTTTTTAAAGTTTCACTCACCTCATCAGGTACCCTGAAATACAGATCAAATTAGGAGACTAGAAAAATGATCTTAAAGCTCCTTCCCTTCTTTCTAGTTTTTATTATCTCTCGTGAAGCTAGGGGCAGTTTTTAATTATTCTGTGATCTTCATATGAAATCATCTACTAAAGTAAATATAATATTATTAATATTTTTCCGCATTTTTAGGCTACAAGAGATTTTTCAATTGCTAAAGTCTCTAAGCCAGCCTCCAAGATGGGTCCCAGTGATCCCTGCCTCCTGGCATACACACCCTCGTGCAGTTCCCTCCCATATCGTACCGGGGTTGGTCTGGGTGACTAGCAGCATAGAGCAGAAGCGGTGGTAGTTCCAAGGCCAGGTCATAAAGGGCTTTATGGATTTCACCTTTCTCTCTCTTAGATCACTTTACTCCAGGAGAAGGCAGCCGCCATGACATGAGGACACTCAAGCAGCCCTGTGGAGAAGTCCACATGGCAAGGAAGGGAGGTCTCCTGCCAACAACCAGAAAGGAATGAGACTTCCTGCAAACAGTCACATGACTGAGCCCTCTTGGAAGTGGGTTGTTCAGTCCCAGCCAATCCTTCAGATGATGCAGCCCCAGCTGTAGAGACTGTGGGCCTGAACTACCAGCTAAGCCATTTCAAGTGTCTGACCCACAGGAACTGTGAGACAGTAAGTGTCTGACATTTTAAGTTGCTAAACTTGGGGATAATTTGTTATGTGACAATGGATAACAGATAGGAATCCTAAAACTGAACAGAAGACCTGTGCAGGAGTAAGATATTCAAATTGGAGTTATATTCTGGATCAAAAATTGGTAAAGCTGGTTCAGTCCTTTCTCTGGTTCAGCTGGAGAATAATCGCCGAACTTCAGGAAAAGCCTGCCGTCCGACTGTGACACTTTTTGGTAAAGTGTTTGTGCCTCATTTACTTCTGTACTGCTAGCTCCATCACCTTACTTGATCTGGAAGAGGAACTTGATGAATTCTGGTGGAATGACTGACCAAAGAAATGAACACCTCTGTTTCCGCAGGTAGAAAAAGGTGAGAGCTCATTGTTGCACATTCTTCTTCAAGATTTAATCAAATGAAGTTAGAGGATATATGATAAGAGGGGCTACAGCGTTTCGTTCTAGCAGACAAGAATGCTTGGAGATGCCATCATCTTCACGGAGGACAAAGGATAGATCCATGGAAGAGTAGACCATCAGGATCATTACTCACCAGATACACTTTGGTAAAATTACACAGTGAAATATCAAGCAGTCATTTGAAACAATGTTGCAGAACTATATTTTGTTACTTGGGGAGATGTTTATGATGTTTTTATTAGAACGGAGCCTGACACATTAAGTAGGGTCTTACTAATATTTGTTGGATGAGTGGATGAATGATGAATGAAGGCCTGGAAGAGTAAAATCTATTTTTAATATGAAAATATTAACTTATCCATATATTCACATGTGTAATGAGATGGAGAAAACCACATTTGGAAGCTGTCAGGGTGGCAGCGACATCAGTGTTGGAGCTGAGGCCCCTAATAGTATGTCTAAGTGACAAGGTATGATCAGTGGTTGTTTTTGAAGGAGGCTGGTTACCTGGATGGATTTTTGTTTGGCCTAGGGATGAAATAATTAGCATAAGCAAACTTTGAAGCTGAGTTGAATTGCTGTGCATAATAAGCTGGCCTTGTATGACAAAGGAGGAACTAGATAAAAGAAATTTAAGTTACTTTTAATACCCCTCCATGAGGGTTTGTATATAGGAAAAATATCTGCACCGGGAGTTGAACCCTTGCATAAGTCAATAATTAATGGAGTGACTTTGGCTAAGATTCATCTTCTCTCTGGGCCTCAGTTTCCTCATTTGTAGAATAGGGGCAATTTGAGAGATTCTCAGATATATTGTTTGAAACCCATATTGATATTTGTGGAAAAGACCAATAGAATAATTGATGAACAAAAAATATGAATAGGATATGATTTTTAAGGCTGGTATGATTTTCCATTTCAAATTTTACCGTTTTTTGTGAAATTATCTCTGTTAAATTTTTTTTTTTTTTGTAAAGATAATAAACATTCATCTGGAGTCTCCAATTCAAGTGATCTCCATTTTAGAAGGAGACTATAGAGTTGCTTGTATACTTTCTGCACAAAGAGAAGAAATCTCTTTTATTTCTATCATCATTCTTAAGTGAGAAAAATGTCAGCATTTTAAGGATTGTCATATCTTCCTGAAATGTCATAGAATAAGAGGGAAGATTACGAAGAAGCAACTTAGCACTTATCTTGATGTCTCTTCCAAAGTAATGCTCTCACATTAAAAAGAGGTAAGTCTCAGAAGATGTTAAGTAAACTCCACTTTTTAAAATGTACATTCTCCATCTGTTAATTTTTGTATTTTCTAGAATACTCTATAAGAAATAGAGTCTGTTTTTTGATTAATAACTTCATTACCCAGATTGACCATTTCTTGATCTGAATGTTTTGGCTGTTGGTAATCTCAAAAAATCAAATGGATCCATAAAAAGAACGAATTGAGATGGTTAAAGACATTAAAAGAATTCAATGCTGACTTGTATGGCAAACAAAGTTTCACAAATATTTTTTCAAATAGTATCATCCTTGGACAGACACTTTACCTGTTTTGGTCACTGCTAGCCTGGGAATCCAACAACTACATGACTGAATGAAGGGCAACCTTGATAGAGACAATGCTAATTTGAATTTGGAATGTAATGCATATTTAATATAAAATATTGTGTTTATATACTATACTTATTTCTACATATATATTTATATATACTATTATGTATAGTATATATTGTGTATATAATTTATACAATATATGTATATATTTAACAATGCTAGTAGGTTTGGTAAAGCCTCATTCACAGTTCATTTTAGTGCACACTCACGCATTGCTACATCACACACCTCTTCAGCAACCCTTCATATGATCCTGATCTCATCTGTTTCAGGTTTCAGAAGTCTCTGAAATGACCAACTGTGTGGCTTCAACCAACTTTACACAGGTGCTACCTGAGAGCCTCTTGGTTCCACCTGAGTGCTTCTCGGTTGACATTAAGGTGTGGACCCGTGCAGTACTGTGCTTGGCACCTAGATAGGTACAACTGGAATTATGGAGGAATTATACCCATGTCTTAATCCACTCAAGCTGCTATAACAAAATACCATAGACTGGATTGCTTATAAACAGTAGAAATTAATTTCTCACAGTTCTGGAGGCTGGGAACTCCAGGATAAGGTGCTTGCAGATCTGTGTCTGATGAGGCCCCACTTTCTGGTTCATAGATCGTGCCTTCTAACTATGTCCTCACATAGTGGAAGGGATAAGGCAACTCCCTGGGACCTCCTTCATCAGACCAAATCCCTTATGAGCCCTGATGACTTAATCACCTCTCAAAGGTCCCACCTCCTAATACCATTACATTAAAGGTTAGGTTTCAATATATGAATTTTGAGAAAACACAAACATTTGGACCACTGCAACCTTATGGGATGAATTTTGATCAGTGAGAGATGGGAAGTGGTGGATATTCCCACTTCCATCCCCCCAGTAAGATGGATGGCACTGAAATGGAAGTTTCTCAGCCTCTTAGAAGATGGTCCAGTGAGACTGAGCAATCAGTCACCACTCAGAGCTGGCCAGCTCAAAATGGACTCACACTGGTTCTCCCTCCTTCCCTGCTCCACTCCCCTGCCCCTTGCTCTGGCTCCCTGGGTGTTGACTTCTTAGCAAATTATCTGCACAAGCCTTTGCCTCAGGCTCTACTTTTTAGGAAATCCAGATGAAGGCAATTCCTAATGTATGAGCTTTCCTTTTCTATCATTTCTTTTCAAAAGTCAAAAGGTTTTGAAAGAGGCGCTAAGAACCCTTAGGATAGCTAGAAGAGAGAGGTGGTCTTTGGGAACAGTTGGCAGGAGAGAGGGCAAACTTTGCTGAGACACTAAACGAGATGTCAGAGGTCAGATTAACAAACAATTGTAGGAGTGACATGAGAGAAGTCTGGGACTCATGACCTCTTTGTGGACAACCACAGAGCAGGCTACGGCCTCTGAGGAGTATCCTTATGATATGCTTTGGAAGGCTGGTCCCCAGGCACTGGGGTGCCAGCCTTGGCAAAGACGCTGAGACACCATGTACGCACGGCAACTGAGGCCCACTGCTTCAAGGGAATGAACACTGGTACGACGGGCATCCTGGTGGTACCTAGCATGGACCCATACCAGGAAGAGCCTTCCTGATGTATTGGCCGTATATAAGACCCTAAGAACTTAGACTGGATTAAATCTCAATATTGACTGACTAAATTTCTTGCCACATTGTGTGGATTTAAGAAGATAAAGAAATGAATATTCATCACTCATCCTGTTTTTGCAGACTGGGATTCATACCTGTAAATGCCTTTTTCTTTTTTTCCTCTGTAGTTGATTTAATTTTTCTGTGGACTAGCTGCCCCAGACCTATACAAAGGCACCCCCACAGCCTTGCTTAGACTTTTCCTTGTTACTTTACCCAAAAAGCTGGGGGCATTTAGGAAGGTGTTATTCAGCTCATCACTACAGCCTCAAAGAAAGCCACCTGAGCTGTTGAACTGTTTGCATTCTGATTTGTAAGGATTAAAGGTCAGTTTCAAAAAGTGAAGGTATAAAAAGAATTAGTCAAAGCTAGTGACATCCCAGCAAGGAAATAAGCATTGTTGGAGTTAATGTTGTGTTACCGCCACCGACTGCTGCAGGTGAGTCTTCAGAAGCTATCCCATTGAAGGTCATTCTGGGCAGAAGAACTGGCATTTGGATGATTTTGTTTGTAATGAATTATTTCTCAGAGAATGGCTTTATGCCACTACTTGCTATTATTTTGATGAACAAAAGCCTGGGATGATGAAGGGCGGTATGTATGGTGTAGCGTGTGCACATGTGCATGCATTCAGGCTCATCATAAACAAAAGCCAGTTATTTCTCAAGGCACATAAGGTATCCTAAGTGCACTGTTGAAATAGGCTTATATTTCTAAAGGTAGCGGGTCCCATGAAGAAATGAGGAAACTGGATTTGCTGGCTTTTTTTTGCTCTAGTTCATCAAGGAACCTAAGAAATTACATTGCTGTAGCTTGTGTTAAAATTCTGAATGATGAAGGCAATTGGTAAAGCAACCTGAACATCTATTCCTTCTCTTTGGCAGGGGTGACCCTTTTTTGACAAAAATCTTATTACTCTTGGAACTTATGCTAGTGTGTATGGGAAGTCATTGTTGACTATCAACTCTGGGGAAGGAATTTGAAGATGTTGATTAACTTTTAACATGTCCCTACACTGTGCCAGGCACTATAATAAGAATTTTGTGTGTTTTATTACTTCATCTTCATTACAATTCAGAGAGAGAGGGCACATTTAAATATCTTTGGGTAGATTAAGAAACTAAGGCTACAAAGCTACACAGCTAACAAGTCAGTATTGTATCAGTCAGCTACTTCTGCATAACCGGCAGCTATGAAATCACAGTAGCATACAATAATAAACATTTATTTCTCTCTTACTTGTCTGTGAGGGGGCTGGGGTGGTTTTGTTCCATGTATCGCACTCTGAATCCCAGGCTAGAGGTGTATGCTACCAAAACTATTTCTTCTCACGGCCATTTGGCAAGTAGGCAAATCCAGCCACACAAGCACATTTCAAGCCTCTGCTTGTATCACGACTGCTAAAATCTCACTGTACAAAGCAAGTCACATGGCCAAGCCCAGAGGAGGGGGAAGTACCTCTTTTCCATTACAGGGCCATGACAAGGAAGTGATATACAGTGCTAATACGGGGAAGGTGAAGACTTAGAACCAGAGATTGCATTCTAACATAGGCGTGTCTCAAATTCTCAAGCCCGAGGTCTTTTGGCCATGCCAAGTATGGCAAATGAGGCATTTCTGTCCAGTTAAGTTCTCCTGGTACAGAAGGGGCGTGATGTAGGAGGCTGAGTGTGGCCTGGAAAGGCCATGTGTGCAATGTCCCAGGGCTCAATCTTTAAAACTCTCCCCCCTCCTCTCTGCTCACTCTTTTGGTGCCCTCATCTAGTCCCATGACTTGAAAGGTCATCTGCATGTGGATGGCTGTTGTCATTTATATCTCTAGCCTAAACTGCTCCCCTGCACTTCACATATACTCAACGTTTCCACTTGGATGTCCAATAGGCATCTATAGCTTAACATGGCCCAAACTGAACTGCTAATCTTCTTCCCCAAAAGCTGCTTCCCTCACTGAGATGCTTTTTCTCATTTCAGTAAATGGCAACTTTACTCTTTCAGTTGCTCAGACTGAAACTCTTGACTTCACTCTTCTTCTCATAACCTGTTTCTGGCCCACCAGCATATGCTGGCAGCTCTATCCTAAACATATTTTCAGAATCTAACCACTTTCCAACATCTCCACCACTATGACCTTCACCTGAGTCCCCATCATTTGGTGCCTGGAGTATATGAATATGCTCTTGACTAGACTTCCTTCATCTGTTCTTTCTGCAGTACTATTTTCAGTAGCATTCAGAGCGGTCTTTAGAATGTCAGATCTTACTGTTCTTCTCGTTGAATTTTCCATGGCCTCACAGCTTGCTGACAGTATAGAACCAAGTCATTATCACATTATCACGGCCTGCAGTCTGCCCCCCAGCCCAATCTCCCACTAGTCTCTCCTTTTCTCACATCCTTTCCAGGCACTTTTGCCTCCAGGCTATCTTCTAACATCCAGGCTTGTTCTTGCCCAAGGCCTTTGTGAATGTTCTTCTCTCTGCCTGGAAAGCTCTTCCTCCAGATATCTAAATGGCCTTGCTCAAATCACTTCTTAGCAAGGCCTTCCCTAACTACTCTATCTATCCATGTTCCCCCAAATCCTGGCACTCCCTATTTCCTATCTATTCTTTACTGTTTTCATAGCACATATCATCCTGCATTCCAGTTTTTGCTTTTCTAATTCTCTCCCTTCTAGAATGAAAGCTCAATGAAGGCAGGACTTTCCATCTGTTTTATGTACTACTGAAGCCCCCATATTTAGAATAATGCCCAGCACATAGTAGGTTCTCCACAAATACTCACTGAATGGATACTTGAATGTAATGGCGGCGGTATTGGTGCTAACTCCCTCAATAATTGAACACTGGAGGCTGTTTTTGGATGGATTTCAGGGCAGGGATGTATTTCTAGAGTTTAGCGAACTGAAGCATGCATGCATGCAGTGTGCTTTTGCTTTAAAGGGAAATGCCATAGACACTGGAGTGCATTGCTCAGATTCATTCTCAGGGTCAAGACACGAATTCTTCAAGCTGCCAGCAGGATTGGATGCTAAGGACTCACAGCTGAGTCCTTTTCAGGACTTACCCTTGTTCAAAGGGAGCTGAATCACCCAAGGTGACACCTCTTCTCTTGGAGCAACTAGCATTTGATAATTAGTTGATCCCAGGATATAAAGGCCTGACCCTTGTGACTCAATTAGGGACAATTCTGAAAGGTCACCTTGGCTTCTAAACTCCTTAAGAAATCCACAGTACAGTCCAACTTCATCCCACTGCACTTTCCTACTTTGATTACTCCCCTGTAATCTCCTGTGTGCAAAGCTCCATCTCAGAGTATGTTTCCAGGGACCCCAACCCAGACCAGGTGATGATTTCTTTGTGATTTTAATTTGTCATTCAAGCAATCTTTATTAAATATTTACTATTTGTCTAACATTGAAATAGGCTGTAGGGGATCAGTGGTGGATATGATAGACCTGGCCCGTATCTCTGTGGGGCTTATTGTGTGGTAGGTAAATAACTTGGGAAAATGCAATTACAGAGCTATGTGACAAGGTCATGAATGGGGTAGGCTTGGGATGCAGAGATTACCCATAACTGCAAATGCTTAAGTAGGATTGAAGCAGAGAATGTGCAGGCAGTAAGGAGTAGTACAATATGTGGCTAGAGAGATGGGTAGACGTCTACTCAAAAGTGAACTTATGAGTCATAATCAGAAGACAAGGGGAAATCTTGAAAGTGATGAGACATTTTAAATGAGACATGATCAGATCATTTTTAGAGATTATTTTGGTGTTAGTCACCGTAGAGACTAGATCAGCCAAATCTGCTGATAACAAAATTCTTCAGGGTTCTTGGTTATTTCTCACAAAGCTATCCGTTGGATCATTCTTTCTTTCGACAAACATTCGGCTTTCCCTTTTAGTGCATTCTTTCCTTTCAGCCTGGACTTATGCCCATGTTGATCTGATTTCATTTTCTTTTAAGCTGATATTGCTGGAGAAATACATCTGGAGCATGTGAATAGAGAGGGGTCAAGAGGATTTTGTGTGTGTGTGTGTGTGTGTGTGTGTGTGTGTGTCTTGAGGATGGAGGAAGAAGTGAGCAGTAAGTACACTGTGTGATTTGTATTGGTGGATCCCCCAGAATATCTTGGATCTTAATCCACATTTTATGGATTAGTCACTTAATGCTATTACTCTAATAGTATAGTAATTTGGGTGTGTGTTCTGTTGCCCTTCTTCAATTCCTAGGTTCTTTGAGGACAGGGCTTGTGTCCTGTACATCTCTCACTTCCCTATGTACTGTGCAAAATCAGGACTTTACTTGAAGTCTGGTTGATGAAATGAATGAGTGTATCTCACTGGTGGCAATGGGTGAGTGATACTTTGAAAGCAGGAATGGTTCCTAGAGCAAAGCCAGGCAATAAGCAGTAGCCAACAGTGCTCCTATGGCTGGTTTGCTCCCTGTTTACAATTCACCCAGAAAGTCTGTTACAGGGACACAATATTAAAGGTGCATATTATTTATAGCTTTTCCTCCTTCTGCCTTCTGTCATGGGTGGGGATTTTTGAGATAGTTAAGGAGGAAGCTAAAAGAAATACTAGGGAAGGGGCAAACAACAACAGTACTGAGTAGAACTTCGGGGAGAAAGATAGGTGAAGAAAATCACTAGGATTTTTTTGTGTGTCATAAAATGCAATATGCTTCTTTGTTGCCTCTGAGAGATTTTGTTAAATATTTAAATTACTTTTCAATGCTTATTTGACTGTTAGGTTTTATTTTTTGTAGGATACTATGCTGAGATGGTCATTCAGAAGGCTCAGCTTTAGTTATGTGTAATGCCAGAAAACAGAAGTCTCTATGAGGCTGCTTAGAAAGGTTTTTTTAATACAAGGAACAAGACGCAGGCTTTGTTTTCGGGGTTGTATGCCACGTGCACAAGCTTTCTGAGTCCTGTGGGTAAAGTCGATGACAACAGAGGGCACCAAAGCTGGTTTCTCAAATCTTCTGGGAGACATGTCTGGTCCGATCACCAAAACTTCCAGTCAACCAGAACTGGATTCTTCCGGAACATTCCTTCTTCTCCCATCCTTTTGTAGATTCGCCTGACACTAAGTTCTAGGAGAAATCACAGCTTTAGACTGCTGGAATACAAAGAGCATCTACCCAATATACTGGACCAGTGAGTCATTTTGGTTGCTTACTTGCCTCAGACAAATAAATTCTTAAGATGAAGTTTCTGTCTTGTCCATGGGTTCTCCTTACGACCCGTTCTGCACTCAGGAACCCCACCTTGCTCACTGTGCCCGAGACCCAGCTCGGTAATCTGTCAGAGGACCCTCCTTGTGTTTGCCTCACCCTCACCCAATTCTGCAGTTCTGCCTTGCCCCTAGATTAGTGCCTTAGTCCGCCAGTTACCACCTGACCAATATCCCTTCTGCAAGTCTCTAATTCTGAAGAAGGCCTGCCCCTGGAAGCACTGAAGTGTAGTGTACAAGGGCTTTGGAGGAAAGCAATCTTGTTTTCAAATCCAGGATCTGCTATTCACTACCTCTGTGGCCTTGGATAAGATTCGTACCCTCTTTGGCTACAATTTCTTTATCAGAAAAAATGGGAATGTCAATACCACTTCTAAGAGTTGTGATGATAAAATGAAATAACTAGTAAAACACTTACAGGCTCAATAATAATTATGCTGCTGCCGTTCCCATTGCTCTGCCTGCCTCTTTGAACACAGCTGTATTCCCAATATTACCGATAATCACCTAGGCTGCCTGTTCTAGGCCTTGGCCCATCCCAGGCCTTCCTGTCTCATCGTGGTATACCAGGTTATGCCAAAAGTATGTCGAAACATGACAAATAGAAATGTAAGTTTATGGAAATCCTGGGTATGTGTGCATAGGGACTGGGCATCATGCCATTGAGAGACACAGGGTAGACAACTCCATCTCCATTCTTTTTTGACACTTTTTAGTCTCTGGTTTGTATCTGTGGTGGTTCCTTCCCAAAATCTCTATCCTACCTCCACAAGCTGTCAAATATTTAACCGCAAATCAACCAAGCCAGGCACAAAGGGAATTACCAGGATTCATAAGTACTAACACTTGCTCAGCATCTGTTACGTAGCAGCCACTGTCTCACTTACATCCGGTATATAATTTAATCCTCAGAAAACTCAGTGAGACAGATATTATTCCCATTTTATAGATGAGTAATTATGAGTTTCATAGAAACAGAATATGAAACTTTAGTTAAGTTAGCTGAGACATTAAGGAGAAGTACAACAGTAAACTAAGTCTTGCTCGTCTAATTATTTGGATCAGTTCTTATTCTGTCAAAATATATTTGCAGAAGAAAATATCTGAGCAGGATCTCAGAGACAGTGTTTTCTAATCCCTTCAAGTTAAGAAAACCACACCCAGGGAAGCTACGTGACCAGTTCATTGACATAGTAACAGAGCAGGAATATTGAAACTCAAATCTCCTATTCTTAGGTCAAGGATTTATTAAAAAAAGACTGGGAAAAGCCTATAGTATTAAAACATCAAATTAAAGTAAAATCCTTTTTCAGAATTATGTATTCTTACTTTTTCAATTCTATCCCTGGGTCTGCTTTTCTTTGCTTCTATTTCTATTTTTATCCAGGACCAAGTGCTATTATGCCTATCATGCTGTGTGAAGGGCTAGGCAGAATGAGGGAAATCCATTTGTCCTGTTAAGAGTACAGGTTGCTGCTCTTGGCCCTTTGAAAACTATCTTGGGAGGTTTGGCAGCTTTCTCACAGTGCTTCTGTTATTACTAATGCTTTGCTAGCAAGTCTTTTTCATTCTGGAAGTTTCTGTTTTCAGATCTCACAATTAGAATCATAGTTCGGCTCTCAGGGGCTGGGGAACACGGGGGAGTGGCTGATGCAAGTCTGGAGAGTGCAGAGGGAGCGGGAGCCGTGGGCCCATGGGGGCTGCTGTGTGCCTGCTCCCTCGGCCAACTACGACCCTGCATCCTGTCTGCCTGTCCACAAACGGGCCAGCACAGAGGACCAATGGGACTGCCCCGCAACTGCCAAGTTCACAAAATTCACCCTCAGCCCCTGCCCTCTCACTGTCTCAACAGGGAAGGATTTTGACAAGTTGCCAGAAATTCTCTCACTCAAAGGCTCACTTTCCCAGGTATTTACATCTTTTAAGACTTTATTCTTGTTTGTGGAAAGGGGCGTTTTGTTCAAGGTGTACTAGGTGCTAGTCATGAGCCCCTCCTTGGTGGCTGAGGAGTCTCAGAAAAGAAGTTCTGGAAGTTGCTAGACCTGCAGGAGAGACTGATTTTTGTATATTTGGAGAGTTCCCTCTTTCCCACACCTTCCCTTTTGTGAGGGCTGAATTATGCTTCCACCGTCACCCGCCCAATTTGTATGTTGAAGTTGTAACCTTCAGTACCTCAGAAGGTAACCATATTTGGAAATAAGGTCTTCAAAGAGATGACTGCGCTAAAATGAGGTCTTTAGGGTGGGTTCTAATTCTATATGACTGGTGTCCTTACAAGAAGAGGACATGAGGACATTGGGACATACAGAGAGACACATACACCAGATACGTACACACATAGAGGAAAGAACATGTGATGACACAGCAAGAAGGCAACTATTTTGATGCCAAAGAGAAAAGCCTCAGAAGAAACCAAACCAGCTGACATCTTGATCTTGGACTTCGGTTGTTTAAGCCACCCAACCTGTGGTATTTTGTTATGGCAGCCCTAGCTAACTAATACACCTTCCCTTCTGCTACCAGAGTCTCAGAAACCAAATATATCAGGTCCATCTTCATGTATTGTCTTCCTTGTTGGTTTTCCCATCCCTTCTAGAAAATTCTAACAGTCTACACTTTTTGTAGATCCTTTGGGTTCTTCCAGCACTTGAGACAGCAGATGAAGAAGCCGAGAGAAGACAGTATCCGAAAAGCCTCTCAGTGGTAGCAGGGAATGCAGGAATACAGCACTCTTAGGATTAGTTAGCCTCTGAAAATAATCTGCTGGACTCTGATATTTTAAAGTGTCAATATCACTACATGGGTGTCTGGGAGAAAAGGACACGGATAATCATGAATCCATGTATGGATACATAGTACAGAAGAACAGAGGACCCTGATGCTAATTGCAGAATAACAAAGTGAAAAGAGAGAAAAAACCCAAAGCTTGGGTTGACTGTGTATAAGAAATACTAATTACAGTCATTTATGTGAACTGCTTACCATTGATAGCTAATTATCATGCAGCACAATAACAATTATGTATATCATTAAATATGTATCAGATTAGTTTTATTTGATTACAATAATAAACTCCAGAAACATACAATGTCAGGCCTAGAAGGGGACCTTGGGGATCAATGTCTAGGTCTTAGCCCCTCATGTTCCAGATGCAGACACCGAGGCTAGTCCGTGGCAGCTGTTTATGGCAATGCCAGGATGGGAACATGTGTCTGTGGCTTCTCAATTGTACTCCCCGTGGGAAACCTGCATGAGCGTAGGGTCAGAAATCAACAAGGACTGCATCCTTCCTGACTGTTCTGTTTAAGTAGTGCCTAGCCCTGTCCTAGTCCCTTCACATCACCTGTCTGTGGTTGAACTTATCCTGTTCATTTGTTTGTCTTGCTTCCATGGCTGTAGCCCTTGTGTGAAGTTGGTGTTCAATAAGTATTTCTCATATGGACTCAATGAATGAATGATTGATCAAGAGAAAGACGCTGATAGAGGGATCATGTTTTAGGCGTGTTGATTAGGCCTGAAGGCTGGTACCCAGGTCTCTCTTGACACCAGGTTTTCTTTCTGTCCAACTTTCCTTACTTGATCATAAGAATCATCTGAGACACTTTTTAGATATATGCAGTGCCAGGTTATTTCCGTGCAAGTTCAGATTTGATAGATCTGGGTAGGGTTCCGGGAATTTGTATTTTTTTTAACAAGCACTCCAGGAATTTGCTATGTACAGTTTGTTTAGAAACACTCATTAATATAGTTGTGTCATTTCAAGAACACGTCTATTGACTCACAACCTAAAAGAAATAGAGAAAACCTTAATTCAAAATTTCCAGGGAGAAAATGCCATATTTAGAGACAATCAGATTGTTTAAAGATCATCATGGTGATGATATGATGGGTAGCATCTGAGGGAAAAAGGCATGATGCATCCTTTTAGCAAATCATGCCACGCCAGGCACAGTGCGAGGTGCTGGGGGGCAGTGGCAGGGGGCACATAAAATCCCTGCATGCAGAGACCTCACTGTCCAGTGGAGGGACAAAAAAGAAACTAGGCAACTTTTCCAGCCATTTATTAAATTATAATTTATGTGAAGTAAGATTCACCCTTTTGAAAAACAGTTTCATCCGCCCCAAAAAATTTTCTGTGACCCTTTGTAGTCAAGTTCCAGGGCGACTAACTGTCACAATTTGCTTGAGACTGAGTGGTTTCCAAGGATGGAGAATTTCTGGGCTAAAACTGGGACAGTTACAAGCAAACCAAGATGGTTTGGTCACCCTGTTAAGTCAACCTTTCTGTCTACCCTCAGCCCTGGATGCTGTTAACCTGGTTTTGTTCCCTGTAGTTTTACCTGTCCAGTATGGAATCTTTCGAGTCTGACTTCTTTTACATAGAATAATGAATTAGAGATTTTTTCATGGTGTTGTATATGTAAGTAATTTGTTCCTTTTTATTGCTGAGTAGTATTCTACCATATGGATGTATCACAGTTCTTTGTCCTTTCCCCAGGCAATTTTAACTTAGTGTGAAAACTGTTGCTAGGGTTTGAGTGACCCCGCCACGGGAATAGGTACATGCTGGCGCTGCTTTCCTCTTCTGTTTTCTAGGATTGGTCTCTTTGGTCCTTTGAAAGTAATGAGACTTGTTTATATGAACTTCCACTGCCATCTCTCAATCAGACACCTTAATATGTAAGTGCAGGATGGAGGAAGGGTGATGGGAGACTGGAGGTGACACAGCTGATGGCAGTGGTTTGCTCTGAAGGATCCCGAAGTACCGCACATGCTTAGTGCAGGATTCATTTCAGCCTGGAAGTGCAGCCCTAAAATGGCGCATGGGCATTAGAGAGAGGAAGTCAGCCAGGACCTCGTGGGAGTGCAGCAAGTGGGAGAGAAGGAAAAAGAAAACTTACATTCGAGGCTTCAGAGAAATGTCTCCTTCATTAAAAAGTGCCGACGTTAAACAGATCAGATCTAGGTCTATAAAACATTTCGGGAAAGCACCACTCACTATCAACTAAATAAACTCATTTCATCTCCTTAAGAAGGTAGGAGCTGGAGTCACTTCCATTTAATGAAAAACTTAAGGTGGGCAAAGTAAAATGGTCTCCCCTTGATGCAGGGGGATATCTTTCAACAGTGACAGCAAATCCAAACTCTTTCTCCCTTTCTTTGCCTTTTCCAAGAATAGACTGCAAAACCCAGCCATGTTTGAAAAGAGTACACATCTGCAGCTCTCCCTATAGTCTCTAAAGCTCCTGACATTTTCTCCAGGTCAGAGACACTGCATGCAAATACCTGTCTATCTATTCACATTCTGCCACTCAGGCAGCGAGGCAAAAAATCTGGACTCAATCCCTGCCTTGGGATAATTGCTTAGCAAACAGGATGCACATAATCCATTTTCATTATTAATACTCTAGTTAGGAGCCAGGCTCTATGTTTGGTTTCTCATAATGAGAGCTGCCTTACAATGGAGGTGATGCAATCTACCATTCAGCTCACAGCATCGCGAGGAGGCAAAGAAACCCCTCCTGTGGCAGATTTAGATTCCAGGCATTTCTGCTCCCCATAAAGCAGTAGGCTAGATGGGCCCACTATTGAAGAGCAGGACGTGCTGATTTTCCTGCCTGGGTGATTTTGTAAAAATGTCTTGCCTGCTCATTTGCTTACTGTATATTATGTGTTCTTAATCTGGGTCCGATAGCTCCTTCGAAGGCGTCTGCCCCCATACCATTGCACGCCCAGGGAGTGAAACTGCTGGCACGAAGTAGAATAGAGTTTGAAAGTGATTGTCAAGCAGAGCTAATTCAGATGTAACCAGCACAGTCGTTGTGGCTGGCTCAACCACGCAGCAGAAACCTGGTTAGTTTTTAAAGGTTACTTTTTTAAATGCTTGAACTAGAGGTGTTTCCTGAAGAGAGTTAAAGGACTTCTTGGTGAAATCTGTTCTCCTTCTCCGGCAACTTTCATTCCATCTCTGTGGAAGGTGGTTTGCTATTAAAAGAAAAGATAATCCATTATCACTATGAGTCTTGGACTGCCAGGGGGAAGCCTGCAGCTGACTGGAAGGAAAGGCTGATAACTTGCATTTAAAGAAGAAAAAAATATCAGCTGCCAGTTGGTGTCTTGCCATCAGTCAGAAATACACCACAAATTTGTCCACGGGCAGAGGGACTGGGACCCTTGGAGAATTTGCAATGGGATTTGAAGGCTTCCTATTTACCTCTCGGTGATGAGTTTGAGCCCAGTTTGGATCTGCGGTGACTGAGATCGTTATTTTTATCAAGCTCTTTGGTGACAGGTATCTGTATTATAAGAAACAAATTGGCACTAATTGGGCACTCCTGTTGGCATCTTGGCAGGAGAGAGCAACAATGGCTTGATCTGGGGAAACTGCACATTAACAGTAAGGGGACACCTGTCCTGGACATACCCAGTCTGTTCTGTTGTTATTGTTTATTTGCCTTTGTTGGTTTCAAGGATTTGATGTCAATTCTGCATAGTTGGAATACAAGTGTTTGCCATAAAAAAAAAAAAAAGAATTTGAGACATGGTAATTTTGAGCGTGGCAGTTTTCACTAGCATTCTCCTAAGCCCCAACACACACGTGCACACATACACACACACATCCATGAGAATTCTTCAAAATAGTATGCTAATGAAAGGCCTGTCACTCTGTTTATCCAAGATCATCAATGAGAGACTCTCATGACCCCGCAAGGATCAAGACATAAGTTCTCAGTGGGCAAGCTCATTATATTTTTTGTTCACCAGTGTACCTGACATGCAGTCTGGCATATCGTAGATGCTGAATAAATAATTGTTAAATGAATATATATTTGTTGAATTAATGAATATACTTTCTCTCTTGAAACTATAAAATGAATGACAATCCTTTTGAGTTGAATCCTGGACATTTAGAGTTGGACTGCACCTTAGCAATCATCTGAAAAACACTGCCACCAGTGTTCACATGAGAAAGAGAAACACTAGGGTCTGGGTGAGATGAGTGACTGAACTGAGAGCAGAATCTTGGTCCTCTGAGCCCTGGTATGTTGCTATCTCAATGCTTTTTCTGAGAAAGAGAGATTTCAGAACACAGAACATTGCTGCTAATGAACAGAGAAACCTGATTTCTACATTGAGATTCTCTCCTGATTATGAGGTCTCAAGAAAATCACTTGACATTATAGAGTTTCTGCTGTTTACAGTGTATTTGCAGAGACAGATAGACAAATAACCAGGCAATTAAAATAAAGAATGCTACATTTGAAGAACAGGGAAACAACTTGGAAGACACGGGCAAAAACTACTAGCACCATATGGGGGTAAATTATTTTTCAGCTCTCGATAATTACGTACCTTGGATTAGAACATGTAAGGCTCGTGAGAGGTGGCCCTTGATTTAATAAGTCTTAAGGGCCCACGTGGCGATTTCAGAAGCGACTTGCCCAGCATTCTGTAATGAACCACCAGGGGGGAGTAGAGGTCAATTTGCTTTGCACCAGAGGAGGTGGAGTGATTTGTGTTTGTAATTAAGGGGATGTAGGAGAAAGGAGGCAAAACTTGGGCCAATGCAAATTTGAGGTGTCCTATTCTTACAGTATCTTCCATATCAGTGGCATCTACATAGAATGACTCAAGCTTTGAGTTCTCACTGTGAACCTGAAGCAACTCCTTGCAACCTTATGCCTTTGTGGTAAGATGCCAGAAATAGAAGTGTAGAGAGGAAGGATGATATAAGACGGCTACTTGGCTATAGATAATTTAAATATCCATTTATCCACAGCAAGAGACACAAAAACAGATGAAGCTCTTCCACCAGCCAGAAACTGTACCATCCAGACTTTTGTTACAGCAAGTAGCTCATCCCATGAAGTTGGTTGCAATTATCCTTTTTCTAATGCAGATGCTCATAAACTTTCATAAAATGGACAAAATGAAAAAATATGTAGTCTAATCAGAAAACTGTACAATAATGATCTAATAGCAGTCTCTTTTTAAAAATTGACAGGTAATAATTATACATATTTATGGGATATTGAGTAATATTTCAATATATGTATATAATGTGTAATGATCAAATCAGGGCAATTAGCACATGCATCACCTTAAACATTTATCATTTACTTGCATTGGGAACATTCAAAATCTTCTCTCCTAGCTATTTGAAAATATACAATAAATCATTGTTATCTATAGTCACCCTAATGGGCTATAGAAGGCTGGAACTTATTCCTCCTACTTAGCTGGAAATTTGTATGCATTAACCAACCTCTTTCTATCCTCCCATCTCCCCTACCCTTCTAATCCTCTAATATCCACAATTCTACTCTCCTCTTATATGAGCTCAACTTTTTTAGCTCCCACATATGAGTGGGAAAATGTAGTATTTATCCTTCTGTGGCTGACTTATTTCACTTAACATATTAATAATATTTCCCAGGCTCATCCATATTGCCATAAATGACAGGATTTCTTTCTTTATTATGACCCAGTAGTATTCCACTGTGTATAGATACCATATTTTCTTTACATATTCATATCTTGTTGGACACTTATGTTGATTCCCTATCTTGCCTATTGAGAATAGTGCTGCAATAAATATAAGGATGCAAATATCCTTTCAATACACTGATTTCCTTTCCTTTGCATAAATATCCAGTAGTGGATTGCTAGATCATGTGGTAATTCTATTTTTAGTTTTTTGAGGAACCTCCATATGTTCTTCATAGTGGCTATACTAATTTCCATTCCTACCAACAGTGTATAAGAGTTGTCTTTTCTCTGCATCCTCATCAGCATTTGTTATTAATACTTTTCGTGTTTTTGATAATAACCCCATTCTAACTGAGATAATATCTCACTGCAGTTTTAATTTGCATTTGCCTGATTAATGATGTTGAGCATTTTTCATGTACTTGTTGGCCATTTGAGTAGTATCTTCATTTGAGTAATGTTTATTCAGATCTTTTGCCCATTTTGAAATTAGATTATTTGTTTTTGCTGTTGTTTGAGTTCTTTGTACATTCTGGATATTAATCCCTTGTGGGATGAATAGTTTGCAATTATTTTCTCCCATTCTACAGGTTGTCTCTTCACCCTGTTAATTGTTTCCTTTTCTGTGCAGAGAGAGGCTTTTTAGTTTGATATAATCCCATTTGTCTGTTTTTGCTTTTGTTGCCTGTACCTTTAAAATCTTCTCCATAAAATATTTCGTAGACCAGTATCCTGAAGCATTTGCCTTTTGTTATCATCTAGTAGTTTTATAGTTTTGGGTATCACATTTAAGTCTTTAATACATTTTGAATTGATGTTTATATATGATGAGAGATACAGTTTTATTCTTCTGCATGCATATATCCACTTTTCCCAGTATCATTTATTGAAGAGGCTATCCTTCCCCCAACCTGTGTTCTTGGTGACTTTGTCAAATATCAGTTGGCTGTAAATACAGGGATTTATTTCTGGCTACTCCATACTGTTCCATGGGTCTACATGTCTGCTTTCGTGCTAAAACTATGCTGTTTTGGCTACTACAGCTTTGTGGTATATTTTGAAATCTGGTAGTGTGATGCTTCTGGCTTTTTCTTTTTGCTCAGGATTTCTTTGGCTATTCAGGGGCTTTTGTGGTTCTATATGAATTTCAGAATTGTTTTTTCTATTTCTTTGAAGAATGTCATTGGTATTTTGGCAGGGATTGCATTAAATCTGTAGATTGCTTTGGGTAGTAATGGTATTAATTGTTCCAATTCATGAACATGGAAATCTTTCCATTTTTTGGTGTCATTTTCAATTTCTTTCAGCACTGTTTCAGAGTTTTTATTGTAGAGGTCTTTCACCTCTTTGGTTAAATTTATTTATAGGTATTTTATTTACTTATTTATTTTGTAGCTTTTGCCAGTGGGGTTGCTGTCTAGATTTTTTTTTCAGCAGTTTGTTATTGGTGGATAGAAATGCTACTGATTTTTCTATGTTTATTTTGTATCCTGCGATTTTACTGAATTCCTTTATCAGTTCTAAGAGTTCTTTTGCTAGAATCTTTAGGTTTTTCTGTGTATAAGATCATGTCATCTGCAAAGAGGGAATTTGGATGCCCTTTATTTCTTTCTCTTGCCTAATTGCTCTGGCTAAGACTTCCAGTACGGTGTTGAATAAGAGTGGTAAAAGTGGGCATCCTTGTCTCGTTCCAGTTCTTAGAGGAAGAGATTTCAGCTTTTCTCCATTCAGTATGATGTTAGCTGTGAGTTTGTCATTCACAGCCTTTATGGTGTTGAGGTATGTTCCTTCTCTACCTAATTTCTTGTGATTTTTATCATGTAGAAATGTTGAATTTTATTGAATATTAAGAAGTTTGTTGCTTAATTTTCACATATTTGTATAGTTTCCAAAGTTGTTCTTGTTAATTGATTTCTAGTTTTATTACATTGTGGTCTGAAAAGATACTTGATATGATTTTGATTATTTAAAATTTGTTGAGACTTATTTTGTGGCCTAACATATAGTTTATCCTGGAGAAAGCTCATGTGCTGTTGAGAAAAAATGTATACTTTGCAGCTGTTAGATGAAATATTCTGTAAATATTTGTTGGGTTCATTTGGTTTATAGTGCAGTTTAAGTCTGATGTTTCTTTGTTGGTTTTCTGTCTAGATGATCTGTGAAATGCTGAGAGTGGGGTGTTGACGTTCCCAAGTACTATTGTATTGTGGTGTATCTCCAGCTCTAATAATATTTGCTTTATATATCTGGGTGCTCTGGTGTTAGATGCATAAATATTTACAATCATCATATCCTATTGCTGAATTAATCCCTTTATCATTATATAATAACCTTCTTTGTTTCTTTTAATGTTTTTTGACTAAAAGTCTATTTTATTCGATAAAATATAGATACTTCTGCTTGTTTTTGGTTTCCATTTGCATGAAATATCTTTTTCCATCCCTTAGCTTTTAGTCTATGTGTGTTTTTACAGGTGAAGTAAGTTTCTTGTTGTTAGCATATAGTTGAGTCTTTTTTAAAAAATCCATTCAGCCAGTCTGTATCTTTTCATTGTAAATTTAAACTGTTTACATTTAAGGTTGTTATTAATAGATGAGGACTTGCTCCTATCATTTTGTTAATTGTTTTCTGTTTGTCTTATATATCCTTTGTTTCTTTCTTCCTCTTTTATTGTTTATCTTTGGGGTTTGGTGGTTTGTTGTAGTGAAAACATTTGATTTCTTTCTCTTTCTAACTGGTATATCTACTCCACTGGTTAGTTTTATACTTTTGTGTGTTTTCATGATGGTAGATATTATCCTTTCACTTCCAGATGTGACTCTTTTAAGTATTTTTTATATGCCTGGTCTAGTGGTGGTGAATTCCCTCAGTCTTTTCTTGTCTGGCAATTTCTCCTTTATTTCTGAAGGATAGTTATGCTGGCTATAGTATTCCTGTCTGACATTTTTTTTCTTTCAGCTTTTTAAATATATCATATATTCTTCCTGGCCTATAATGTTTCTTCTGAGAAATCTATTATTCTGCTGTGGATTCCCTTATATGTGACTTGATGGTTTTATTTTGTTGTTTTTAGAGTTCTCTCTTTGTCTTTGACTTTTGACAGTTTGATTATAATGTGCTTTGGAGAGGTCCTTTTTGGTTGAATCTATTTGGGGATTTTTGAGCTTCCTATATCTGGATGGTCATGTCTCTCCCAAGACTTGAGATGTTTTCAGCTATTATTCATTGAATAGATTTCTATGCATTTTTTCATTTATTCATTTTTGAAAACTCCCATAATGTAAATATTTTTCTAATATTGTCTCATATGTTCTGAAGGCTTCATTGTTTTTTTAAAGAATGAAGAAAGCCTCTTTCTTTCTGTCTTTTGTTTTGTTTGACTAGTTTATTCCAAAAAACTGATCTTCAGTTTAGAAATTCTTTCTTATGCTTTATGTAGTCTACTGTTGAACCTCTCAATTACAGTTTTTATTTCATTCAGTTTTTCAGTTCCAAGATTTTTGGTTGGTTTTTTTTTATGATATATATCTCTCTGTTGAATTTCTTATTTAGATCATGAATTGTTTTCTTGATTTTGTTGAATTATCTACCTGTATTCTCTTGTATCTCAGTGAGTTTCCTTAAGATCATTATTTTGAATCCCTTTTTCAGGCATTTCATAGATTTCCTTTTCTTTGGGGGTCTGTTGCTGGAGAATTGTGTTCCTTTGGAGGTGTCATGTTTCCTTGCTTTTTCATGTTTCTTGTGTTTCTACATGCCATCTACACATCTGGTGGAACAGTCACTTCTTCCAATTTTTTTGGTGTAGTTTTTGTAGACAAAGACTTTTTCCTATAGATGTGTCCTATAGTGTCAGTTGAGTAGGGGGCTTTTGGCTTTGTTTCTGAGTGGGTGCAGTAGTATAGACTCTGTATAATTTATTTGGCTATGACTAATGCTAGTGGTCTCTGCAAGTGCTTCAATGTCTTAAGTTGTAGTTGTTTGTGGAGGCTGTGGTGCAGCTTTGCTGGGGTTGCGGGTTTCTGGCAGGCCAGTCCTCAGGCCTCAGGATGGAGTGCACATGCATGCAGTGGCTTTACTGTTGGATTGGTGTGTCATTTAGAGTGTCCAGCAGCAGGCCCCAAGAGGGCTTATCTTTGGACCTCTGGGTGGCATACATGGGTGTGTGGTAGCTCTGCTGTTGGAGGAGATAGGGCTGCCAGTGGCAGCAGTGGGTCCCAGGTGGGCAGTTTTTAGACTCTTGGGAGCACATATGTCAGTTTCCTCTATCTTGGGTGCAGCCTCTCTACTGTGCTGGCACTTCGTGGGCTCAGGAACTGGGGTCACAGCTGCACCATTGCGTCCAGCTGGTGTTATGATGCTTCAACCCTCTGCATTGATGTGGTGGGATGTTGGTGGACCCCCTGGAATGTGAAGATGCAGGGACAATTGGGCCTCTGGGCAGAATGTACTCTGGTGCTGGCTCTTCTCTCAAAATTGTGCCATGCTACAGCAGCCTGAGTCCCAGGGAGTGGGGGGGCACACAGCATGAATTTTCTCTCTAGAATAATACAATCATATGGAATCCAGGCAGTTCCCTACGCTGGGCTCAGGGCAGGTGAGGGCTGTGGGACTCTCCTGTAGCTAGGAATGCAGCCACCTGTGGTGGCAATGTGGACTACTGGGGACCTCCTGCTTACCTTTTCCCACAATGGGAAAGCCAATCCCAGCTGGGTGCTTCATTTCCCTCTCAATGCTTTCATGCCTCAGAGGGGCTTTGTTACTTTCTTGCTGAATTCCAGTGTTCTCCCTAGGCACTCTATTTGACATACTATATTTGATATGTGGTTACCTATTTGCTGTTTTTGTTCCTTCTTTGTGGAGGAGGTTAGTGGTGGGCACCTATAGTCAGCTACTCTCTGACAAGCTTCAAGGAAAAGCTTCAGTTTGGCCTACCTGGAGCCATGGAGGAGACAATCATGTTCAAAGATGAGAATTTTTGGCTGTGGCAAGTAACTCTAGTCCTGGGTTCACAAATCTATCTTCCAATTTAAGGCTGTTAGGAAAGGCAAGAGAAGATTCTGCTGGAATTGGCTAAATTCACACACATTACAGAGAGATGGGACCCTAGCAACTCACTCTAGCCTATGTTCTTATCATTAAAAGACCTTCATATTACTGGTATATACTGATTCTTATCGCAGGTTGTGCCTACTGAGTAGTTTGTGACATTATACAGTGGCTCTAAAATGGAAGTCCACTTCATTTTGCTAACCCAAAAGGGGAGATAATTACCTGTGTATAAACTCCAGTCTAATAATAAGAAGAAGAACATCCAGCATTGATATTGTGTGTTTCTGTGCCAGGTATTGTTTCTATATTAACTCATTAAACCCTCACAATCCTAATGATGGAATTCTTCTATTATCTCTGTTTTACAGATGAAGAAAGTGAGGCACAGAGCAATTAAGTAACTTACCAAAGGTCGCACATCATATAAAGAGCTAGAATTCCAACTGAAATAGTCTAGCTCTGGAGATCATTGTGCTAGTAACTCACTATTATAAACTATTGCAGGAAAAATATGCAAAAGTTATTCTCAGACAGGAAAATCAGCCAGGAAGGAAAGGAAACTGATATGGTCCATTTGACATTGATGATAAAGATGACAAGAATCTGTAGACCATTCCTGTGTGGCAAGAGTTAGGATGTGTTCACCATGGGGAGATAGACACTGGTGCTTAGAGAGAAGTAGGCAGTGTGGCAAGGTTCTATAAAAATGGACTGTCCTTGAAGATAGTGTGCAGTTACCAGGGATTGGCAACCAGAATTTCAGGGCCTAGTCTGCTGTGTTTCTTTGTATTACCTATTTTTATTTCCTTTCTTTCTTTCTTATTTAACCTTAATATTTGAAGAAGTAGGTTTACAAATAGCAGCCTCTTTCATCTGTGCTAATGGAAAGCAAAAATAAAAGAGGGTTTTTTTTCACCCCCTTTACATGGGCTCCTGGGGTTTTATAGCAGACACCATGGATACTCAACCCCATGGCTGCTAGACCCACCTGAGTGTACCCGCTACCAGAGCAGACTGTGTCTGGCATCCCATCACAGCGTCCCATCACAGCTACCTGCTTCTCCCTTCTTCTCTGGTGGGGCCTTTTGTGACATCGAAGGTACACCCAACTAAGTAAAACCTGGATGACCAGGAGATCTAATTCCTCTGGGGGTAACCTTGGATAACCAGCAAGGCTGGGAGTTGCTGGGTAAATGTCCCAGGCTCTTTTGATTCATGGGCGAATTCAGAAGTATGTTTCACTGTTTTCTAGAGTATATCCAGTAGTAGTGAGCCCAACGTAATTTTCAGCATGAACACATCCTTTATTGGCTTCTCTCTCTTCTGTGTCTTGCTTCCTAATCCCTCATATATGTTTTCTGGGATTGCCTCCCAAATAAACTTAACTACATCCAAGTTCTTGCCCCAGATTCTTTTTTTGAGAGAAACCAAACTAGGATAACTTTGAAAAGGGGGCACATGTACCTGTGGAGTTGACTGTGGTGGGAGCAGGGAGGCTCAATGTGGAAGACTCCCCAGGAGAAGACGAATGGGTGGCGGGGGGAGGAGAATCTAAATCAGGTGAGAGTCCCCTCTGCACCTGGGGATTCTCCATCTACACCTTGGGGATTTTAGAAATTATCGTGTTTTCTGTTATTAAAGGAACCATCCTTTCCTTTGACCCCATAGATTTTTTTTTTTGTCTTATTAAAGGAATCCATTCTGGGGCTGAAGGGAATTTTACAAAATGTATTTTAATCAAGTGAGTAACAAAAGAGACCAATTTCCTGGGCATAGATGGCTGCCCTTGCAGCATGGCACAGTGAGCCCAGAAAACAGAATGAGATTGATAGCCCGTAAGATAACATCGAAATTTCAGTTCCCTGTAGTTTGGAAACTAATGAAATGCCTTCCTCCAACTCTCTGGAATCAGGAAGAACCCTAGAGCTAGCTCCCAAGAAATGGAGATGACAGAATGCCATGGTCTGCTCCTTCCTTTGTGTGCATCTCATTCATGGATGATCTTACTCATGGCTCTCCTGGTCCCTACAGTGGAGACCAAAAGTCCTGTTAGTGCCTGACTTTCAGAAATGAGAGGGGCTGGACAGGGAGGAAGCTGGTGGTAGCCCGTTGGGTTTCCAAAGGAGCCATTTTCCCAGTTCTCTGTGGGAGACTCCAGTCAAGTGAAATGTGACACCTTTATAAAATACCTGGGTTCTGTATGGTTAAAGTATCTATGACTCAGGTGTTCAGTTACCAAGCTTTAGTGTCCAGGGCACAGGGAACTTTCTATATTGTCAGTCCACACTTTATTAGTTCTGTTTGGTTCTGGGAAACACATTTGGATGGGACGTTGACCACTGGAAAATGTTCAAAAGACTCAGAACCATGACATATGTAGTATATAGCAATATGTTTGGGGGAGTATTCCTCTATGGATAATAATTGAAACCTTTCCCCATTCAAGTTTGAAAGTAATTGAGTAATATAAACAACTAAAACCATCACCTTTATTGTTGGAAAAACTGGATTTATGGATATGGCTTGGACCTGAAGTATCTAGATTCTGGGAGCTATGCTTGCCGGGATGAAACCTACAGAAGAGACATTGACCCAGCCCATCTCCAGGCGCATCTGTAGTCTGCCTTGTATCTGTCAAACACCAGGAGCAAGGACAGAGAAGGCACGCAGCCATGCTTCTATTGGGCAGCACAGGGCCCCGGCCAGGTCTTCTCACCACCTGAAAGCAGGAGCAGGGGAGAACACATTTCTCTCTCTGCAGATGGAAAGATGGCTGGTCAGGGGCTCAGCCTCTCATGTTCAGGAAATTTATTAATCTCCCAGTTAGAAAAGGTGGTCCTCGGCCCTTGGGAAGAATGAGGAGAGCAGACCAGGAACAAGTGAAACATTCCTTCCCAATACTTCTAGAAGGTGAAAGTTCCTATTTTATGGACCAGGATAGAAACATGACAGAAGGATAAAATGGGTTTCCTGATAAAATATGTTAATTTTGAGAAATAGAAGATTTAGAAGAAGACATATTTATCTTTTAAGTATCCAAAAGCTTGTCTTGGAAAAGAAGGCAGAAGCATGGGTCCAATTGCTAAAGTACCAAAAGGAAATGGAAAAGGAAACATTTTGTTATTTCTCATTATTAGAGTAATTCTCCTTTCCACCACCAACAAAACTACAGCTGTCTTAGTAACTGGAAGTTTTTGAGCAAAGATTAGGGCTAGTAGAAGATAACTAGGTACTTATTTGGAGTTGGGAAAATTTCCTACGGTCCTTCTAAACTCAGATTCTTTGATTCTCTGAAGGGCAACACAGGTCAATACATGTTTGTCTTTTGAGTAGAATGGATTGTGATTGTTCTAAGCACAGACAACTCTCAAACATATATATGATGAAAACATGGAAAAAGAATAACTGGAAGGTAGCCTAGATAATAGAAAATGGCTTCTTCTGTCTTTCTACCAAATCTTTATTTATATTCATATGCTAGGCATCAAATGATAAGAATGTCAAATCCCTGCCATGTTTTTCTCTTAGTACAAATGCTCTCAGGCAAGAGAAAGAGAACAGCTAAGAATCCTAGGTATTGCACAAGATGAAAAAGTCTTACAGATCTACTCTACAGCATAGTGCCTACAATTAATAATGCTGTTTGGATACTTTAAGATTTGTTAAGAAGGTAGATGTCTCTATCCATTTGCATTTCTACAGTGAAATATCTGAGGCTGACTAATTTAAAGAAATGAAGTTTGTTTGGCTCACAAGACAAAGAACCAAGATGCCAGCATCTGCTTTGGGGAGGGCCTCATGTTGCTTCCACTGGCAGAGGGGGAAGCGGAGCAGGCATGGCAGATCACATGGCGAGAGCAGAGGCAAGAGAGAGAAGGAAGCAAGAGAGAGAAGCCACGTTTTTTTAAACAACCAGCTCTCTCATCAACTAAGAGAGTTAGAACTCATTACCTGGAGGAGGGCACCAAGCCATTCACCAGGGGTCCACCCCTTGACCAAAACACCCCCCACTTGGCCTCACTTCCAGTACCGGGGATCAAATTTCAACATGAGGTTTGGAGGGTCAAATATCTAAACTACTGCAGTAGATCTTAAGTGTTCTTATCACAAATACATATCCACAAAAAGATCATTGGTAGAAAATATACTCAGAAAGGTAAAATAAAATAAAATGAGATAAAATAAAACCCTGAGTAATCCACATTCTGACAATCAGCCTAAAAATGGGTTGAAAGTAAATGCAAACAGTTATACCATTTCCATTTCACTCTACTCTCTCCAGAAAAACATCAACATGATTCACTATATTCTTTAACACATTTTCTTTCCCTAATGAAGAACTTGGGAATAAATAAGCTAAGCTAAGTCTATATCCATATTGGGAGATACCAGGAAAGGCCCCTGCTTGAAAGCGGCTCATCTTATCTACTGCCTGTAAATTCTTCTGTGAGAACTTACTCCTATCAAACCAGAAATGTCACTGGAAGGAAAAAAATCAGAACATCAAGGCAGCTCTATTTGCAGGGTTTACTGTAAAATGGCCCTTGAAAACAGACCCGTTGAGGAGTCAAAGACATATATATTACTATTTTGCTAAAATTAAGCTCTGATAATGAATTCATTTATAGAAGCTGAAATCCAGAAGCATTTGCCCAGGAAATTAAACAAGTTTTTCTAGTATCACCAATGCTTACCTTCCCCATGTGGGCATTCAGTTTTTTTTTTTTTATCTTCCAGCACATCTAGCAATGCCCATCACTTATAAATTCCTCTATCTTCCCTCATTTTTTCCCCTACATTGTATTAAATATAAGTTGACTATGAGCTCATTTAAAGAGGGGTCATGTTTTCTATGTTTCTATGCTTCTAAGAAGCTGAGTAGCGAAGTGGAAAGATTGTAAACTTTCAAGTTGAACTGAGCCTGTTTTGAATTTCACTTAGTCATTTTAAAGCTGAATTTCCTCCCCTGCAGGTGCTTCTGAGACACTGTTGTATCCAGATATCTGACCCGTGGTTAGCACAGTGTCAAAAGTCCAAGATTCTCCACAGGAGTTCGTGGCATGATTGACAACTCACTTGAGCGTAAACAGGATTGGTCTGAGGTGTTGGGAGAGGGACAAGGAGAAGGTGAAAAGCAGTTATGTGTCCAAGAACCTGGTGACTCCTACATTTGCCTTGTTTCCTGACTTATTTAAGGTGGCCTGGAAGTGCATACAGAGTTGGAAATTTTGATTTTGATTTCCTCCACTGAGACAGCCGTCAGAACAGCTACCACGAGCTTGTACATGGGAAGCAAGCTTTCTTGCCCTTCTCCAAGGAGCTTCTGTTCAGTTCTGGTTTTTGTTTGTGTTTTTTTCTTCCTGTCTGTACAATAAATAATTGGCTGGTATCTGTACTTGAATTAAATGTGAAATTCACCTCAGAAAACTTCTGTCTGCCCATACCTGACTCAATTAAATTTAAACTTCTTGATGGCAAACAACTTACTTTGCCTCGTGTCTATCTTAGTGTCTTTTATGTCAAGTAACAGAAATAAAAACCCCAAATGGCTTAAACGATTTACTGTCTCACTTAAGATTCCTGTGATATGGAAGCTTTGGGGTTGGTACAACATTACCAAGGACTCAAGTCCTTCTTTGTCTCTGCTTGGCCCTCCTCAGCTTGTTGGCTTGTCCTTAGTCTGATCACCCTGTTAGTTGCAGAAAGGTTGTATGTGCTTTGTTGAACAAGCACAACTCATGAGCAATCACAATGCAACCGTTTTGTCTTTATCACCCCCTGCCCCTTCAAACCGTATTCAGAGTGGGTAATTTTTGCTAGTCCCTACATGAAATCCCCAGCAGGTTCATAAACGTCTGTTCACTCTTAGTTAATAGATGAGCCTACAATCATGCTAAGCTGTAAACACAATCTTTTTTTTTTTTTTTGAGACAGAATCTCGCTCTGTTGCCCCAGCTACAGTGCTGTGGCATCAGCCTAGTTCACAGCAACCTCAAACTCCTGGGCTCAAGTGATCCTCCAACCCCGGCCTCCCAGAGTGCTAGGATTATAGGTGTGAGTCACCGCAGCCAGCCTGCAAACACAATCTTGATTTGATAATAAGAATGGCGAGTAGAGGATATCATCCCAAACTCTGAATTTGATGTAGCATAAGATTTTCTTCCCCCACTGCCCTGCCCATGCCAGCTTTGGACTGGGAGCCTAAAGTGAGGAGGAAAGTTGTGGGGTGGGGCAGGTGGCTATGGTGTGTGGCCTGCCCCCTGGGGAGGGTATTTTATCACTGGCATTATTCAGAATTGCTGATGCATGCTAAAAGCAGACTTTTAGTCAGCATTGTTATTTTTCTAAAATTCTCCAAAGACAGGTGGTGTCGCCCTCCCTTGCTTGCCCCTGTGGTGGGCTGCTCTCTTGGCCCTCTCTTGGCATGCTGGGAGGCTGTGGTGACCAACCTCCCTACTGGCTAGAGGAGTGATAAGGGTGTGGGTCCTGGAAGAGTGGTAGGGGGATAGGAAAGGTCTTATATCTATTTATCTGTTTGCTTATCTATTACTTTTATTTATTTCTTAGTGTTATCTAAAACTGACTCACCCGGGGCACTTTGTGGCCTGATAGGACATTTCCATCAATGGGGCCACTCACCTACAGTTTTCTTGATGTGGCAGATGCACCCTTTGTTTGGATGGTCAGTCACACTCCTTCCTCAGCCCCAGGAGACTAAAATTCACCTCTGGGGCATTGCTGTTGGGCTCCCTCTGCCCCTCAAGGTGGCCTGTGATGACCCCATGTTGTCTCTCCTCTGTGTGGCCCATGGCTAGTACTTGGGGATCACGTCTCATTCACCCTGACAGACTCTGGGAGCGCAGGCCAACCTCAAAGTGCCAGCTCTGTCCTGGCTCCACTGGATCTGTTAAGCCCTTTCATATCCTCTAGAGCTGTTCCCTAACCCCCAGGCTGCAGACCAGTACTGGTCAGTGGCCTGTTAGGAACTGGGCTGCACAGCAGGTGAGCGGCGGGCAAGTGAGCGAAGCTTCATTTGTGTTTACAGCCGCTCACCATCACTCGCCTCACCGCATGAGCTCCACCTCCTGTGAGATCAGCGATGGCATTAGATTCTGCATTACGGTGAGTGGTATAATTATTTCATTATATATTACAATGTAATAATAATAGAAATAAAGTGCACAATAAATGTAATGCACTTGAAGCATCCCGAAACCATCCCCTCCACGCCACTCCCACCTCCGGTCCATGGAAAAATTGTCTTCCAAGAAACTGGTTCCTGGTGCCAAAAAGGTTGGGGACCACTGCCTAGAGGCAAGAGGGAAATCTGACTCTGCAGCTTCTCCCAAATGCAGGGACTGTGAACAGGGTCTGGCCTCTCCAGGCTTAAGGTATAGCAGTTTCTACCCCTCCCTGTTTCCTCTGGAGGGAGGGGGAAGCACCGCGTGGTAACAACTCTCTCTAAAGAAATATTATCTCAAAAATACTCCTTTCCCTTCACATCTTACCCCAAGAGTTGTGGAGCTGGTTTTTGCAAGGCCCTTTGGAAGTGTGGCATACGGGGACGTCAGTCCACCTTTGCTGCATGTCTGCTCTGTTGCATCCTGGCATCTCAGTCATGAATGAGGCAGGGGTAGTCTCGTCTCAACATCCAGTTACACAGGCATGGCCACCTCCAACAGAAGAGCAAGAGACACTCTTCCTATAAGTCTGGAAACCTCTTTCCGGTCACTCCAGAATACTTCCTCTCATATCCCACTGGTTAGGACTGGGTGCCAGGTCCTCCCCTAAATAAATAGCTTGCCAGGAGAATGGTAAATAACAGAAGTGCCTTAGACTAGTAAATATTTATTCTCAAGCCAGAGATAAGGTTACCTTCCAGGGTACTTGATCATGGTGGAGAAAGGTGATGTGTGACCAAATTCAGAGAACAGGTACCCAATGACATCTGCTAATTGAGCATGCAGTATCTGTCAAATGATAATGACTTTGGAAAGCTCAGTGGCAAGGATGTCTGCCAATAAATTCAATCTACCCTAAAAATCATTAGGCTTTTGGAGGCGAATGACAGTGTTGGAGAAAGTATGGCTGGGGCTGCACAGATGGCTCCAATCAGAATGAAAATGGGCTGGCGGTGAAAGGTGCTTGTGAAATAGGATCTTTGGGGCTGTCAGAACTCTCATGGTTTCCTGTCTGCAAACAGACGTCAGTGAAGGTCCATCTATCTGTGGGCTTTTCCTCTCGGGGGGATGCTCACCCTGCTCAGGTTTGGTCAGCCATCGAAGACTTCATTTGACCTGCTGGAGCAAGTTTTCCCTTGGTTGCTCCGTGGACAGCCCAAGGCCTCTCAAATGAGCTTATTAGATTCTTGCTCCTGTCATCTGGGGGGGCGGGCGGGGTCTCACTGAGTGCAGGCTGCAACCCAGCATGCTCTTGGGCCCTTCTGCCAAGCACCTTTTCTGTCCTGACCCGTGAGATCTTGCAGTCTGCTTCCCACTGTCAATCAGGCTGCGTTGTGTCAAATTATGCAGTGCTACGCTCAGCCACAGGAGCCGGGTTGAGACCTACAAATTCATTTACACATGCAACTTAAGCCAAGATCTTTTTCTCAGGTCTGCAATGGTGTTGAAAAGAAATGGGATGCCAAGGGCCAAAGAAGTGGTATAGGAGGTTAAAACTAGCCCTTTTCCACAAACCCCACAGGGCCAGGCCACTGTGCCGCCCTGTCTAGCTCTGATTTCCTTGTTCCCTGGATAACAGTCTCTAAGATACTCCCACCTCCATTCTAGGGATTTGGAAAATAAAGTTTTATTGGTGGATTTCTATTTGCTTTATCTTGAATGTGAGGTACATTATCACGGTATCTTCTTTGCATGGCTTGATTTAAGATCTAGGTTATCAGTAATTCTAGGCTATGTCAAGTTTGCTGCTGAATTACAGTTTTTTTTTTTTAAAGTGTCATTTGGGAGGGCAGGACATGCAGTCCAGACAAATAAGAAAGATGTTAAGAAATACACCCAACATAGTATACCCATGTACCTGTGTGCATGTGTGCCAGTATACTTTTATATATTTAAATGTGACACAAAGACAAACATTTTATGTTTGTAGATATATGCTACATCTAATTCAAGGTGGAAAGGCAACAGTAGGAAGGTAATGCTCAGGTGCTAGAAGTCTTTACAGCTGCATTCCTTGAGCCTATTTGTATAATCTCCGATGATGTTACTTTTTTTGGAAAGGGTGGGGGTGGACTGAGAGGTAGAGGGAGGGGGAAATGGGATTTGATGATTAGAGGAGCCTGCTGCTCACTGATTTACTCCTGGGATCTTAAAGCTCTTAAAGTTGGGGTCCTTATCTTGGCTAGTCCCCTACTAAATCCTGATTCTTTTCTTTGTTGGAGAGCAGGGCAGGTATTATTTCATCTTTGTGCACTCCAAAGTGTATTCCTTTGAGGAAATTAAATGAGAAGCTGATTACTATGTGTTGTTAGTCTTGGTTTTCTGCGTGGTTGGAGACTACTCTCCCTAAAGAATTCTCAGACTTTTGGGGTTTTCAAACTTGCTTTAAACTGTATGTAGTTTACACATTCATGCAGCCACCATTAACAAGAATTATTATAATATTTACACAGTGCTTCTTATATGCTTATATACTGTTCTCTGGGATTTCCAGATTTCCCAGATTTAATTCACAAGGTACATACAATCATTGTCTCTGCTTTACAGATGTGGGAACAGAGACATAGAAGGTTAAATAACTTTACTGAAAGTTCCACAGTGGATAAGACATGGACTCAGAATTCGGACTCAGCAGTCTGATTTGGGGTCTGAACTCATAGACACTCTGCCATTCTGTTCTCACTTTGTCTTCAAGGGTAATGGGGGAAACAGGAGAGACAGACACCGTCTGGATGCTTAATAAATGAGAAGCCATGGAACTGGAGAAAAGACAGCATGCAGTTTAGCTCACTCTCAGTGTGTACTGCTCAGTACTGTGCTGGCGCCTCAGTTGCAACTAAGGCAAGGGTAGAATAATCTTAGCATTCTGCTACACAGACATCACAACACATAACAGAAAAACAGTAGGCACTTTTCCTGTGATTCTGAAAGCCTCTTCCCTGTCGCCAGAGGTACATGGTGAGTCATACACAGAGTGGTTATGCTCAAATGGTTCAGGCCACTATCACGAATTACCACATACTGAGTGGCTTATACAACAGAAATGTATTCCTTACAGTTCTGGGGGCTGGGAAGTCCAAGATCAGCATGGTCAGTTCTGGTGAGGGCCCACTTCTTGGTTTGTAGTTGGCTGTCATCTTGCTATTAATGTATATCCTCATGTGACAGAGAGCAGAGAGAAAGGAAGCAGGCTCTCTCGCAGCTGTTGGTAAGGGCACTAATTCTATCATGAGGGCTCCACCCTCATGATCTAACTACCTCCCAAAAGCCTCTCCTTCAAATATCAGGGATTAGGGCTCCAACATATGAATTTGGGGGAGACACAAACTTTCAGACCTTAGAACTTGGCTTGACCTGCTCAGCCTTTAGCTCTGGTTCTTGTTATTAAGGACTAATCGCATGCAAAGTATGTCTTTATAGTAGCCATTGTTGGAGTGTATATAGGAAGCAGGTGGAGGAGGAAGAATAGAGAGGCATAGAATTAGCGTAAAAGATACTAAAAAAGAGTCAGGGGAGAATTTGTCCTCCAGGAGTCGGGCAGACCTTTCTATTCTTACCCCTTCTTCTGCTCCCAAACAAAGTCTTCCTTTCATTTAACCAAGCACACTTTCCCATATCCCCTGAGTGTGCACTGCCCTGCTTCTGAACACTTACATGCCCCAGCTACTGGGGATCTCATTCCCATCCTCTGTTTCTGCAGGAGTCTTCCACAGTCTTTAGGACCTACTTACAATTCCATCTCATCTGCACTGTCTTGCCTGAGCACTCCTATTTCTAAGACTGTTCACAGATGGACCCTCAGCAGAACAGGGTTGAGGTTCACATCTGGGGATGTGTGATTAGCATGAAGACTCATCTTTGGTCTAGAGGGCAGTGTCTGAGTCCGATTGTGGGCTCAGTAACCGCAGTTGGTGAAAAGGCCCTGAAAGTCGTCCTTGCCGGAGCTGAGCTTGAATTCCAGCAAAGTCAAGTGATACCCATGTTATGACCAGAAGGTCAAACAGCCAAGTGCGGTCAACAAGAGCAGGGCATTGGGAGAAATCTGGTAAGCCTAGCTGTACCCCAGTTATAGGCCTCACCTTGGGGGCGTCAGACACAGGATCTCTCTCCTCCAGATTTTACTAGTGTACATACTTATCATCATTTTCATGGTATTTGATCATTTATACTTGATCATTTATACTTTTGTACTGCTAGTAAATGTTTTGTGTGTACTGTCTCTCCAAGCTCCTTGAGAATCTAAAAGATATATATACATACATATATATATGCATCTCTCTAGTGCATATAATTATTCTGTATATATCTGATAGCCACACCAGAAATATCTATTGCATGAATGAATCCCAGCCATCCTGTCTATTATAGGTTGGATTTTGTCCCTCAAGAAAAAAGTATACTGGAGTCCTAAGCCCCAGTGCCTTAGAATGTAATCTTCTTTGTAGATAGGGTCTTTACAGAGGTAATCAAGTTAAAATGAGGTTATTATAGTGAGCTCTCATCCAGTATGACTGGTGTCCTGGGAAATTTGGACACAGAGACAGGCACACACAGAGGGGAGGATGGTGGAGAAGAGTCTCGGGGAGAAGAGGGCCACCTACAAGCCCAGGAGAGAAGGCCCAGAGCACATCCTCCTCTTGCTGTGGGCTTCAGAAAGAACCAGCTCTACCACCACCTTAATTTTGGACTTCTGGCCTTTAGAACTATGAGAAAATACATTTCTGTTGTTTAAGCCACCCAGTTCATGGTACTTTCTTACGGTAGCCTTAGCAAAGAAATACAATGGTCTTTTACTTACAGAGCACTTACTCTGTTCTAATCACTTTACAAGTATTAACTCCTTTAATCTAATAAAATCTCTCTGAGATAGGTACAATAATATCATTACCCCAGGAGAAGAAACTGAGACACAGAGAAGTTAAGTAAATTGCCTCAGTAAGTAGCAAAGTCAGGATTTGAAACTAGGCAGACTGGCTCAGAACACACTCTTAACTGCAATGCTACTCCAGTAAATGCCCTTTAATGCAAAGATTATAAACTGTCAGACTCAGGTCACATTCAGTGCGTATGTGTTCTATTTGACCTTGGGGCAGAATGTATTTTCCAGAGGTTCATGCAACCACATCTCTTACCCGATGTGCTTTTGTGTGTTGTGCCCCTGCCGTTCCAAATCAAAGGATTGAGTTGATTTCTCTGCCTCCATAAGACAAGGTGGGCACTGTGACTGTTTGACCAATAGCATAGGATGAAAGTGATGCCGTGAACAGTCCGAGCGTGGTCCTTAACTGGCCTGGAAGCTTCTACTTTCTGTCTCTTGGAAGCCAGTTGCCATGTAAAATGTACAACTTCTTGAGACCACCATGCTACAAAGTGGCCAAGAACAAGGAGAAAGCGTGGAGGATGAGACAGCATGCAGAGACAAGGCAGGTAGGAGGAGGTTGCCAAGGAGCGTAGGTACAGAGGCCCCCAGCTACGTGGGGAAGAATAATCCAGTTTGGAAGTGGATCCACCCAGCTGATGCCAGGTGGGGCAGAAGTGAGTCACTCAGCAGAACTCTTTTCAAATTTCTGAACCACAAATCATGAACAGAATAAGATGGCTGTTTTAAGCCACTAGTTTTGGGGTCCTTTCTTACACAGATAACTAATAAATCTTGTTTTAAAAGGCAGTGTTTTAAAATAATTTGTTGCCAATAGTTATAGACTGGGAGAGGAGTCTCTCTCTCACACCCACACACACCACCACACACATACCCCTCCCCATGCACACGGATTTTCAGCTTTTCCTGAAGTAGAATAGCCACGCTTGCCTGAGACGGAGGAGGAGTGCCACTCTTCAGATGGGCTGACAGGGCACACACGCTCTCTAGGGTTCCCGGCACTCCTACCAGGCCTGCTTTCCTTGTTTACACTAGCTGCCTATCCCATCCAGGTATTTGGATTTGCGACGTAGCTTCAGCTGTTCTATTAAAACCGTCCACTAAGTTCGCAACTAGTTAGCAGCTTACGCTGGCTGGTCCAGATAGCCTGGCAGCTGCGCCAGGGGTGGCAGTTCCCAAGCTCCTGCCCCGTCCCCCTTCCTCCATTTCCTGTACACGCAGTGTCCACGCTCTGGAGGACCAGGGCACGCGGCCAGGCCATCACACCTTCCGAGGCTTTTCTTGTTTGCTTGTTCGCGACCGCAGGAGGGGTGCTTCTCCAAAATTGAAACTTCATACTGTGCCATTCCTTCATCTCATTTCCAGGCCCCCTGCTGCGTGACCGTGTGACACATAGTCATTCTGTGAGAATTGAGAAGGATATTGGCAGTTTGGGAGCTGTTGTTCCTGCTTATGTATGCAAAGAACATAATTGCTAAGTGCATCATCTGCTGTAATTTACACATCCACATATAGCACTGAGCAGGCCATTCTCTTCTTCCACGGGCACCCAGGGTTGAAGTTGCAAACACACTTCAGCCGAGAGAAGCTGGCTGTTTTCCAAGGCTCAAGGCAGCCCAGTGGAAGATTTCAACAGTGTGATTTCTAAGACCTCCAAAATGAGACAGGCAGAATTTCTTCCTAGATTATTTAGAATTTTCACAGAGAAGATGCAAAACCCATATCTGCTGCATCTCACCCCTTTATTCACTCTTTTCAAATGAGTTTCAGGCCCTTATAGGAGCTAGCGGTAATGCTAGACCTAGGATTTGCATCTTTGTGTAAGAGATGCTATTAAATAAGGGAGTTGACCCCTGCCCCCAGGACACAAACCTTGGAGCAGAACAGCTAAACATCTCTTCAGAGGATTTCACTGGGAAGAAAGCACTTCCCAGAGGCAGACTGGTTCAAATGTGTGAAGTTTAACCTCACCTTAAAGGGGCACTGCTGTGACTTTCTTCCACTCTTGGGTGTGTACTTATCTCTAAGGCGTATAGAAATTTGCACTGTCAGATTATGAAGTGGGAAGGGCCTTTTGCCAGGACACTCAGCTGAGGACCCAGCACTTAGCCTAATCCATTTTAGCAGCACTGCTGAGGTGGCCCTACTTGTACCCCAGAGCTGTTTCTTCCAAAAGCTACAGGTGTGATCAGCACCCAAAGTTGTGAAGGGTACATGGTAGAATAAGGCATCAGCTCTGCTCTCTACAAGGTTGTATTTCATACTCACATTTTAGAACACAAAGCTAATACATAGGAAAAAATTATTTTAGAGACCAGGCAAGGAGAATGTCAAGAAACTCCAATCCGGGCATTATGATAGATGGTCAGTCTCTGGTATCAGACTGCCTGGATTTGAATCCTGGCTAAACCGCTTATCAGCAGTGCAATCTGGGGCAGTTTATATAATCACCCTGCCTCAGTTTTCTCATTTGTGAAATGGGTATAAGAAGAGTGTATCTGTCAGTATCACTGTGGAAGTTAAAGGATATAAAATAGGGCTCAGAACTCGGTGAATGGTAGCCCTCAGTATTTTGTAATTCTGTAGCACATGAATGTTCTTTCCAGTCCTTGTGATTCCTTCACGGGTCCTTCACTAGACTGAGAGTAGCACCCTTAGTCACCAGGCCCCTGCTTGCTGTTAGAGCAGGTCTTTTCCTAGCTGCGACAGGCAACAGAGGTGAGCTGGCCCTTGGTGCCAACAGCACTGCGCCACCATTTCTCAGCTGTTTTACTCTGGGGCACAAGGTTAACCTGTCTTCATCTGAGATGAAGACCACAGTACCTGCCTTGAAGGACTGTTACGAGGTGATTATGGGTTAAATTGTATTTCCCAAAAAGAGATGTTGCAGTCCTAACCCCCAGTCTCTATGGATGTGACCTTATTTGGAAATAGGGTCTTCACAGATGCAATCAAGTTAAGGTGAGGTCATTAGGGTGAGTCCTCATCCAATACAACTGATGTCCTTATAAGAGGGAAATTTGGACACAGACATATACACAGAGGAGAATGTCACATGAAGACACAAACACAGAGGGAAGACAATGGCATGAAAACGAAGGCAGACATTGGACTGATGCTGCCACAAGTCAAGGACTGCCTGGGCCACCAGAAGCTGGAAGAGGCAAGGAGGATCTTCCTCCAGAGCCATCAGGGAGAGAGCATGGACCTCCCAACACCTTGATTTTGAAGTTTTAGTCTCCAGAGCTGTAAGAGAATAAATTTCTGTCATTGTTAGTCTACTCAGTTTGTGGTACTCTGTTATGGCCATCCTGGGAAACTAATGCAAAGTTCATGTATATGATGCAATCGTAAGTGTGTGCCATAGAGCAGGTGTTCAAAGGTAGTTATTCTGAAGGCTACAGAATGGTGAATACTATGTCCTGTATCTGCTACTGGGGAGACAGGTTATTGGGTCAAGGGAGCAAAGGAGAGGGCTGAATTCCTTAGTATGCACATGGATCCTTTGGATGCAAGTTTTCAGTGGGTAGCTCTTCTGTCTCTTCCACTGAGCCCCTGGTATCTCACATGAGAGAGAGTGGAGCCCATGTGGGCCTTCAACCACTAGAGGGCATTTGAAGGACATCAGATCAACAGGAGCTGACCTCCCATGGTCAACCAAAGGCCACATATCCTGTATGATCCACTGTGCAAAAGTAGGAAATAAATGACTCAAGCAATGAATTTAGTTCTTGGTTTCTTTTGTCCAGTAGCTAGTCAGATGGTTGAGTTAGGGATTCTGGGCAGGTAGAGTGTAAACATTTCGGTGTGTGGCCTGTCTTACTTGGCCACAGTGATAGCTGTTTCTCCATCTGTGTAAGAACAGGCAGGAAAAAGAACTCTGAAAGTACAGAAATAATTTTAAAACAACCAAAGAGAACAATAAGTGATAGATTTAAGCCTAGTTATAGGCTCAATTAACAAAACCAAGCAAGGCTATTAAAATAGGAAGCCTGCAGACGGGACACCTACTACATGCACTTTGGAAAGGTTCAAAGTAGAGCTCTTAGATGAGAATTCCATTTAATGGAGATCCCTGCAATTCCAAATCTGGCAAGGGATTAGGAGCTGAATGGGAAAGGCAAAACCCACAGAGGTAAAATTGGGATTAGAGATTTAATTGTCTCTTTTTTTTCTCAGATTATTACGGGGGTATAAATGTTTTGGTTACATGGATTGCTTTTGTAAGGCTTGACTCAAAGCTGTAAGTGTGTCCATCACCCAGATAGTGTACAATGTTCCCATTAAGTGTGATCTCACCCATCTCTTCCTGTCTCTTTTTCAGTGATTGACATTCTGGCTGACCCTGGACAGTTCACTTAACCTGCCTGGGTCATGGTTTCCCTTGTATAAAATAAGGATAACATCACTCATCAGATCAATTTTCTAGAATTCTTTCAGGTCCTCTAATGAAAAGCACATTATAAACACAGATTGTAATTATACCTGAGAGCGCTTTTTATTCTGAGGGAGCCAGAGGGCTTTTCTGTCTTTGAAATTTCAATTATGAAAGTTAGAATCTTATGCATTTGTCAGAGGCGGATGAAAATTTATTCATAATATAAATCCTATAAGAGCAGGTTAATGATGCTCAAAACCTAAACGTGGGGCCTTACCAAGATAAACAGATGACCTGGAACCTGGAGACTTAGAGGCTATTCCTCGTTTTTCACTAATTAACCCTGGGGCCTTAGGCAAGTGATTTCACCTTGCTGGGACTTAGAGCCATGATACGGTTGGATCAAAAGAGTGTTTTCCAAACTTCAGTCACTCTCTTCATAGTTTTCACTATATCCCAAAACCATCTATACTATTATTAACTTAACATTTATTTTTATTTATTTTGTTAAATTAACGAACCTTTCAAACGTAGATAAGTACTGCCCACTATATAGCCTGGTCCTAAACAATAATATCCATAACATTTCAGAGTTGTGTGCTAGTTTTATATATATATATATTTTTGATTATTCATTGAAAGAAAAATATAATTATTAGGAAAAAATACTCTTTACTTGTATACCACCTAAAAGTCATCTCAAGTCCCATGTTCAGCACATGTATCAATCTGGGGAAAAAAAATGGCCTAGATTAATTCCTCCAAACCTATGAAAGAAATTAAAGTAAATATTAAAGAAGCAGAAAAGCAGCTGATGGCTCTGATAAAATTTAGACCTATGGTATAGCAGAGAAGAAGCTATGATATTTTTTAGATTAACAGTGTTTTCCCTACCAGATAGACATGTTAATGCCCGATATCATTAAGTCAGTAAAAGACTGGCAAAAGCAGCATCAAATGAATATTTACAGGGGAAGGTTGGGAGAAAATGTCCTTTAGAAAAATTAACTCAAAAGATGGATCCTCAGGCAGGAGAGGAATTCATTCCACAAAGCCAGGGTTTGCACTGACTGCTGCCAAGAATGTTGTGAAAAATAAGGATAAATTTAGAAAGAAAGTGTTTAAGTCAAAATATTTCATTACTTCTCTCTATTAAGTGGGTGGGTAGGTATCAGCAGTCCTGTATGTGTTTGCTCATTTAACTAGTTATGTTTTTTGGGCTTTGACAATGTTCCAGGCCCTAATCTAGGCATATCTATGAACAAAGACCTTATTCTTAAAGAGCTTGTTATGTCTGCTTTAGACTGTGATTAAGGGTGACTTCAGGGGACCACCATGCTATATTTCGAAGGCCTCTGAACCCAAATATAAAAGATTTGTGTTCAAGAATCACCTCTGTGTATTCATAGTTGTGAGATCTATACTAAGTCACTTTACTTTTCCAAGTATTCATTTTCTCACCTTTAAGCAGGGTTAACAATATTTCACATATACCTGTTAAATTAACAGAGTGTATATTAAATGACCTGGCATGACACAAACAGCAAATGCTACTTGATATGCTCATCAGATTTGAATGTTTATTAAATTTAAATCTGAAAATCATAACATTAGAAAGGAATTCAGAGATAATCGAGCCTGTCCTTTATTAGAAATAGAGCTGGAAGCCACAAGAAATTTAAACTGAGGGATGAGAAACGGAGACTTGGGCTGTTGCCCTATTGCTCCAAAGTGAGATTTTTAGTGTTTGACTATACAATTTAATTCCAAATAAGGCGGTTCTACACTCAGACAGAGCTACAATCAAATATAATAATATCTAGTCATACAAATATATTCCGAAGCCAATCTATAATGGTTCAGCAATAGTCATTCATGTTGGCTAATAGATCACACTACTGTTTAACTTTTGGGTGAAAAAATTCTATATTATCCGCTGTGAGGATTTTTCTGATTACTGGGATGTTTGTTACCTTTGTTGTATTTTTTAATACATGATGTGACCACAATGATACTTGAACAATTACATTCCTACTTTTCCATTACAAGTAGGAATATAGCTGACTCAACCTAAGGCCTGAGTAAGAAGGGGCCCTACCCTGGCCCCTGTATTTTGGAGGTCTCTGGGTTTTCACTAGCTGCTTTGCTCACCCTGGGGCAAGGAGTTCAGGAGCGAAGGGGAAATGCCACTAGAGCCCTAGCCTCTTCTTTTAGGTCACACTCTTAAGAGCTGGGACCTTGGAGTTCCCTGCTTAGATGACTCCAGCATTTGAAGTCCTCTTGCTAGGATTTCTTCACTAGGTCCTTTTTCCCTAGGGTAGACAATGCTGCTGGCATGCACACGCCTAGGTCTGAGGGGTAACCAAGGAGAGGGGTGGGTAGAAGGTGTGACAGCACACAGAGTTTGGAAGTTCAGGCTGGGTTGTCTACACACACTTGCAAAAGGCCATTCATAGTGCAGGACAGAACGTGGTGGGGAGGACACACAGTGCAAGGCAGAACAGGGTGAGAGGGAGAAGGACGAAAAGTGGGGTCAGGCTATGGAGGTTTTATTTCTATTCTTTCCCAAGGCCCTGCAAATGTTATGAGTGGGTCTAGTTTTACTCCTGATGGATGTCTGGTTTGGTTCTCTTCCCTTCTTTCCTGATGGCTTCCTTTCGGCCATTCACTACTCTTCAGCACATCTATTGAGCTCTGTTCAGAGGCAGAGAGTAGAGGTTAAACTCAGATCAGATCATTCTTCTATTTGTTCAGTGACTAACGATCTTTGCAACTTGCGAGCAGCTCTGATAAAAATGTTTCCTGGCATCACCACCTCTTAAAATCTGAAGGGACGTCAGGGGTCATTTCTCAAGTCCATGATGGTAAGAAAAATGAAGACTGGAAGATACAATGACAGATGGTTAAATAAACACACAATCTAAAATTTTATCTTAGACTGTTTTCACAATCTTGTTAGCTTGCAGTTATATATTTTTAGAGTTGTATTTGCAGTCACGACATAACAAAAGAATTGTGACTCTTTTGTAGCTTGCAAACTATTCTGATAGAGACATTATAATTCTTGATCAATTTCACACCACTCTAAAATGTTTCCCACAGTCTATTTATTCATATAATTAATAATTTTTTTGAGTGCTGGCATCTAACATTTTCCCCCTAAAAATCTTATGTTTCCTCTGTGGTCAGCAATTTGTTCAGGCTGGTATGATATGCTCATCAAGAATATAACGTCAATGGCCAATAAAGACTCCGGCAGCATTGTTATCCTATTCAGTACCTGAACTCAAAAAGTTAGCAATTTTGAATTTTCAGACAGAAAGGCAGATCTGGATTGGGAGATAAAAATGTAACCCTAAAGCTTTTGGAATTGTTCCAGATGCAGAAGCAGCTTAAAGGAAAATGTTTTGGGTAGCCAATAAAATCAATCCTTTTTCAACAGAAAAAAAAAAAGAAAAAAAACCCAAAAAACAAAAAAAAGGAAAGCCAGAAAAGGCAGAGACTCAATTACACTGTTGTTGGGTCAGTTAGCCGTGCAGAACAAAGGGGCGCTCTGATTGGAGGGTGTTGTCCGCAGAAGAAAGGAGCACTCTGATTGGAGGAGTGTGTCTGCCGAGCTCAGGGGTTGCAGAAAATGGTAACGAGGCAAATAGAGAACTTCTGCAAGTGAAATCAACAGCAACATTAAAGGCTACCGTTGGGGTAGCTGTAGCACAGAAATCATATTCAGTGACGAGAACAGAGTATAGTGCATGAGCTATCTGTGTGTGGAGAAGAAAAGCGACAGTGATGAAGAGAAGATGAAAGAATTGCGTGCAGAGGAAGAATGAGGTGCCCCATCTCAGCACTGGGACTCTTCAAAGCGTCCATCTTCCTCTCTGTGTATAAGGAAGGACCATTTGCATCCCAATATAGGGTCCTAGAATATGAGTTCTTAAACTTTCCTTTCTGTAATATACATGATAGATGGATGTTCCCAGACAAAATTCCTGGGACTCTGCCACTTCCCTCTCACTTTTTCAAAAAGCATGTTAGAATTCCAGGAAGAGTAATGCCAATTTCCACGTGACAAGAAGAACCCTCCCTTCTTGGGGGACAGGGCTTCCCATAGCTAGGAGCAACAAAAGGCAGCATTTGGTAATGCAACTCAAAGCTGAGGAAGATTCAGAGACTCTTTAAGCGTAACACAGACGAGGCCCAGGTTGGGCATGTGGAATGTTTGCTCTACACAAAGGTCCAGTCTGCCACCCGCCCAACCTCTGTCTCACACACATACCCCTTTAATGGAAGTGGGTACAAGGACACATCTGATGATCCATGCTGGTTGAAGGGAAGAGAGAAGGAATACAAAAATCTGAGTCCCTTCTGGGGATTTGGCAAGAAGAGAAGAGAGAGCTGTCAAAAGGGGATTGTTTTTTCCTACTGTGATCATGAGAAGGGCAGCCACATGGGGAGGCCCACAAGATCCAGAGGGAAGCATCTACGCCTGCTGAGTAGGTGAGCAGGGACAGAGCCCCCATTGCATTATGGACTCTTCATATATAAGAAGATATGACCCAAAGTTGAAAGCAAGAACTTTTATAAAATTCAAAGTTTGCTTGTTAATGCACTTTGCCATCCCTCCCCTCCAATATAATGAGCATAATTCTGGATTACATAGGGATGATGTTGAATCTAAACTACTTCTTTATTTGAAAAGGTAAATCATAATATATGCACGTGTTATGAATACATTATCTGTGACTCACCCCACAGGGGTGGGCAGAATCAAGATAGAGTAATTTGCTTTGAATATTAGGACTGAGAAAAGATGATGATCAATCAGAAGCTGTCAAACATTTTTCCCGATTCTGTGGCATGGGAACCATAGGGCAGCCGACCTTAGAGAACATGCCTGAATTGAAATGCTGTCCGCTACCTGAGTAATTCTCAGAAAAAAGAACAACTTATATGAACATTCCTTTCCATGACCCAAAGCTTTTCAAGAAGGCCAAATTTCTTTTCTGACTTCTGAAAGATTGGTCCTGGCATTTCAAACTGAAACAGAGCAGTAGAAAGTTAGATAGAATTTTAGTAAGCAGTTAACAATTCCTGTTTTATAAATGCATTTCTGAGCATGGATGAGCTTCTGACCAGTTTTGTGCTGATTGCCTTGGTTTAATTTGGTGATGTTTGCCTGCTTCACTCACTCCTGGTTAGGTGCTAACAAATTCAATCACCCTTATTTTAAGCAAAATAATGATGCACTGGCTGTTCTCACACGTGCAAGTATTATAATGTTATGTAAACTCATTGGGGACTGACATATTTCATCATTCTAAGTGGTTTTATTGATTTACAATAAATTACACATAGATTTCAAGCTCCAAGCTAAGACCTACTAGACTGTTTAAAAAAAATGAATTGGTTCTACTATATGTTTGCACCTAAAAGTTACAGGTTTAAAAACCTAAGGATAACAAACCTATTGCTAACTTCATCCCACCATTATTTTCTCATTGTAGCTTCCCACCATTATTACCTCCTTGAATCTACTTGTGGATAAAAGCATTATTCAGAATTTGAATATTTTTGCTGGAAATATAGTTTACAGATACTGTAAATTTCACTACAGTACAAAATGTGCAATATCCCATTCTGTTTGTGCCTCAAATTCTAAGTCAAGCATTAAGACAAGCTGGGTAGAAATTGTAGATGATACCATGTTTCATAGCATTTCCTTTCCCTTTTGAAGACATGACAGCTATGAGAATGAGCTTCCCAAATCTCCAACTAGAGAAAGCAGAATTGATTGAGGACTCCAGCAGCTGTGTGCAAAGGTCATGCTTCATGCAGCTGCTCCCAGCCAATGACTGAGTGCAGAAGGGATACCAAGGCAGGCCTTTTCTGAGAGACATGAGACTCTTCTGATGGCCAACTTTGGTTTGAGGACTCTCCAACGGCCTTGCTCAGCCTTTCTTAGATTGCACGGTGACCTAGGATGCTTTCACCCAATATTTCTTCCTTCTCTTCTTCACTCAGGGTCAGACTTGTATCAAGGTCTACGGGCTCTCCTGCCTTTTCTGACTTACTCCCCATCGACTTTCACCTTACTAATAAAATCCTTATATGTTTAATCCAATATTGGAATCTATTTTGGAGGACTAGGACTAACTCATGAGGAAATTTACATGTGCTTTGTAATAAATAATCTTGAGCTCGAATGCTTAGAAATAATAGCCAATCAAATATATGTTATACATAATATTTATGGATAACTGAATGTTATAACAATTTGCCTGTGTATTATCTTGTTTGAGCAGAAGTAAAGGTATTACAAACCCCAAATAAAGAATGATGTAGGTGGTATTTATAGGAAATAAGAATTTTATGGTGTCTAAGAATCTACTTACGTCATTAATATCGAGGACAAAATAACTAGAAAAACACAAAGTATGAAATGAGGGTCCCAGGGACTCTGAGGGCAGGGGGCATTCAGGTCATAGCACACCTAGAGGAGGATAAGGAGAGGAGTGTGAGAAGGCTGGCCACATCCAAATCCAGGGAGCTGCTAGCTGGAGCGTGGGTGATCATGCAACTGCATCTCTAGCCAACTTTGCCTGGGCAGTAGATGTACTGCAGTAACTTTTTTAAAAATAAACTTTCTCTTTTAAAATAGATTTAGATCTATAGAACTATTGCAAAGAGAGTGCAGAGAGTTCATTTATACCTGGCATCCAGTTTCCCCTATTACTAATATCTTACATTAAAATGGTACATTTGTCATTGAACCAGTACTGATGCACATTATTACCTAAAGTCCATGCTTTATTCAGCATTCCTGTGTTTTTACATAATGTCAGTGTCAGCTGTTCCAAGCTCCCATCCAGGATTAAATTTAGTCATCCTGTCTTCTTAGGCTTTTCCTGGCTGTGACAGTTTCTTGGATTTTTTTTTTTTTTTGATGACCTTGACAGTTTTAAAGATTACTAGTTAGGTACTTTGTAGAATGTCCCTCAATTGGGATTTGTGTATTTTTCTCACGATTAGAGTGGGCGTCGTGGGGTAATATGTTTTGGGGAAGAAGCCCACAGAGGCCAGTCTCATCACATCGTATCTGTGGCAGATATTACCAATATGACTGATCACTGTTGAAGTTGACCTTGATCACCTGGCTGAGACGGTGTTTGTCAGGTTTCTCCACTGTAAGTTATTCTTTTTTATTTTCCTCCCTTTCTATACTATACTTTTTGGGAGAAAGACACCATGTACAATCCATACTTAAAGAGTAGACAGTTATGCTCTTTTTAGGATGAAGTATTTGCATAATTCATTTGAAATTCTTCTGTATAGGAAATTTCTCTTCTCTCCCATTTATTTATCTACTCATTTATTTACATAAGTGTGCACTCATAGATATTGATGTCATACTTTGGATTATAATCTAATATTACTTTGTCTATTTTGTTACTCAAATTGTTGCAGCTTTAGCCATTGGGAACTCTTTTAGTTGACCCCTGTGTCTCTTTGACATACCCCCATCATTGCAGTTGTTTTTTCTTTCTTTTAAGAACATTCTTACTCTCTGACACTACAAGATGCTTCAGGCCCATCTTATACACGTCTTGCCCCAGTCCTAGACTCAATCATTTCTCCAAAGAACCCTGGTTCCTTTTATTAGAGAATAGTATTAGAAACCAAGATATGGGTGCTAGACAGAATGACTTTTTTAAAGCTCCGAGCTGTCCACTCTGCAGCACACTGATACCAATGTGACCCTGCATATTAGGGAAGCGGAAATTGTAATTTAGATAATGATTTAAATTGTTCTCACAGATCAAAGGACCCATGTCAAAATTCAGAAGACATGATATCCCAGAGGCTGTGAACCTGGGAGAAAGGTGCTCCAGCTTTCAGTCACTTATGTCTTTTGCAGAAATCTAGCTCCATTACACCACTCATAAGCGGATGCACCTGCATTTATGAAAAGGAGTCAACAATATAAATAGCTGACAGCAAAGAATTATGTCAAGAAACTATACTCTAGCGCTATTACTGGTGTTTGGCCCCTGTTAAGTCTCACATCTCAGTCTTCAGTAGAGGAAAGAAAGTAATAGTGGTTAAGTCCATGGGCTCTAGAGCAATCTCAGCCTCATTCCAAAGGCCAGCTTCTCCCCTTACCAGCCCTAAGGACCTCTCTGTGTTTCAGTTTCCTTGTTTGTACAATCAAAATGACAGCAGTACCTACTTTATATCTGTGGTTTTGAGGATTAAATGGCTTAATACATGTAAATGGATTGGAACACTCACTGATATAATAAGTCCTATGTAAGGGTTTATTATTAAAATTTCAACATCTACCTTTGTATGCATCTATAGCTTCATTATTCTTACTTTACGGTAATGACCCAGAGTAAACAAGAGATGGCAATTGTAGGTCTTACCAAATGCTTAAGATGGCATGGAAGTATTAGTATTTTTAGAAAGATTTTAAAATTCAAAAATCCCTCCAAGGATGATAAGGAACCAGTGCTTATGGGGTTAAGAGTGAGTTGTGTGGGGAAATGCAGTGATTCAGAACCTTCCCCAGGGTATGCGTGGTCAAGTCCTCATTGCACTCTAGGTTTAACAGGAAAAGTTTATATGTGGGATTGTTAAAGTTTACTGTGGCCAATGGTAAAATCTTAGGGTAACAGGGAAAGAGGTAGGGAGGCTGGGAGAGAGCCAATAGTAGTGACTGCCTAGGAGTGGAGAGGGGAAGGAGAACACAAGTGTTTTCCTTCCAGAAAATAAGATTTGAAAATTTTTACATTGTTGTGTGTGTGTGTGTGTGTGTGTGTGTGCAGCTGTGTGGGTGTGAGTGTTGAGTGGAGTGTGTGTATTAGTCTGCTCAGGCTGCCGTAACCAAATACCACAGATTGGGTGGCTTCAACAACAGACACTTATTTTCACACAGTTCTGGAGGCTGGAAATCTAAGACGGAGGTCCTGTCGGTGTTGGTTCTGGTGAGGCCACTCTTCCTGGTTTGTGCACAGCTGTCTTCGTGCTGTGTCCTGTCGTGGCCTCTTCTCTCGTGTGCATGGAGAGAAACATAGATCTCTGGTGCCTTTTTCCCTTCTTGTAAGGATATGAGTCCTTTCAAATTAGGGTCCCACACTTATAACTTAATCTTAATTACCTTCTTAAAGGTGTTATCTCCAAATACAGTCGCATGGGGGGTTAGGACCTCAACATATGAATTGAGGGGACACAATTCAGTTCATAACTGCGTGTGTGTGTGTGTGTGTGTGTGTGTGTGTGGCTTGATTGCTGTTGGCATTTGAAGAGAATTTTTGTCAATTGCTATAATGTTTATTTTCTCAAAAGACAAATTGATTCTGGATTAGCCCTTCAGAATTCTCTCTTTTTATATGGATTAGGAGAAAAGAGCATAAGAAAAGGAGAGAAAATCCTAAAAGAATAAGCAGGAAGAGAAACATTTTAAATTGAACTCTCACGAAGTAAGAAGTTGGTGTGTTGATCTCTGGAATGTCTGAAGTCAAACCCTGAGTATTTCATGTAATCCCACTGGAAATATGTTTGCATTAAGTTTAACACATTGACTGCCACACTAGAAAAAATTTTTTTTCTTTGGGGCCACGGTGTTTTATTACAAAAATAGAATAAAAACTTTGAAAACGAAACAATCGTTTCTAATTTAATGACAAATTTGTTATTTTTTTATTGTTTTCTGTGTGTGAGTTATATGCAACTTGAAAAATAGTTCTCATGGCTCCCAAGGTGAAGAGATATGAGTTACATATGCTTCACAAGGCCCCAGGCTCAAAAGTAGTGTGAGTTAACGTGTTAATCATAGATGTATTCAAACCAGAAATTCACAATTTGCATGCGGTCCTGGCAAATGAATAAATAAAAATAAGGAAATTGGCCTCAAAAGAATTAATTTCACCTTGTATTGCTGGTCCATTTGTGTTAGAATTATATATATATATATATATATATATATATATATACACATTTATTTCTGGAAGGATGGACCAAATATATTTAGCAGAATCTCAGGAGATTTGGGGACCCTTAAAGACTGACATTAGAACTACACCCAGGGAATCATAAACATTTTAAAAGGCTTCAAGATGATTTTTCATCTTTTTATGAGGTTATGCTATAAAAAAATAAACTTTTAATCAAAATTTTCTATAAAGTCCATTCACCACCATAAGGTAATACAGGCAGGCTAGAGATGAGAGTCACTTAAATTTCATTTGATATATTTAGACTTATTTATCAAGTTACTCACTAAGCAGGCATGTTGAGCGCTTGCTATGTTCAAGGAACAGCACTAGACACCATGAATATAAGAGGTTTTGCAAGACTGTCTTATACTTCGAAGTCTTACAATCTATTTGGGGTGATGGTATGTATGTACAAACAATGATAATAAAAGTAACAAAGTAGCTACCATTTATTTAGCACATCTTATGTGCTAGACATTTTCCATATATGATTTCACTTCATCTATTCCTCAGACAACGCTAGGAGGTGGGCACTGGTATCACGCTCATAACAGATGTAGACACAAAGTTCAGAAAGATTCCACAACACCCCAAAATCACGCAGCAGGAAGTGGAGCAACTGGGGTTTGAACCTGTTCTGTCTAATGCGAAAGCCTGATCCTTCAACTGCTAGGCTACATGAAAAGTGCTCAGAGCTGGTATAAACTGGAAATTTGGATTTGAAGGAAGGATGTGAGCAGGTGGCTAAATAGAGAAAGGCTTTGAGCTGGCTACATAGAAATATTGAATATATTCTCGGTAGGGCAGGAATGGGTGAAGGGAAAGAGAGCCCACAATGCGTGAAGGCAGGAAATAGCGAGGCAGGTTCGGGAGCGGAAGTATTAGTGGATCACCCACTCATGCTAGTAGGGTGGATTAGGGTCAGTTGTGGGGAGTGGAGGAAGTGAAGCTAATGAGCTTGAAAATTATCACAGAGTTGCTAATGAATGAAAACTTTTAAGTGGATGTATATATGAAGAAGGAATCCTTTAGAGTCAAAATCTAATAGGGCAAAATGGATTAAAGATGGAGAGAAATGGAAGGTTTGCTTAGTGGTTCTCAGGCTGAGCTGCATGTTAGAATCACCTGGGGAGTTTAAAAAAAATGCCAATGTGGAGGCCGTATCCTTGCCCAATTTAATCAAAATCTCTAAGGTTGGAACCAGATATAAGAATGTTTTTAAAAGTCCCCCAGGTGATTCTAATGTGCAACCAGAGCTGAGAATCACTGAGTTAGATTATTGCAATCATGTGGCATATAATAAGTTTTTGAGGTAGGATGACAGCAGGGGAAACGAGCGAATGAAACAGGCACTATGGAGGTAAAGGAGGAAGAAATAGCTAGATATTTGGGGAGAAATTATTGCAGGCAGGAAGGAAAGATGGGAAACAGAGATGTTAAATGGGTCGCTCTGATGAATTTGTAAGAGATTGAATTCAGAAGGAGTGCTGGGCTGGCGAAGTTTTCCATCGTAGGGACGTTAAGATCCAGTCAGCAGTGGAAAGCTTCGGGGACTCAGATGTTGAGGATCAGATCAAACGAGAAAGGTTAGGCTGAGAGATATAAATTGGGAGTTATCTGCACATGGGATATGTTTGAAATCATGAGAAGGGACAATCTCTCGGAAAAGGACCGCACGAAAAGAAAAGAGGGCAGGATCTTGGGAGGCGCTCACATTTACAGGCAGCAGAGGGAAGAAAAATGAAAAAGAGAAATGCAAAATGCAGATTCAGAGAGGGAGGAGCTCAACGAGATGAGTGATGGAATTGAAGGAGTTCGGGAAGGGTTGGTGGCCAAAAGAGGAAAACGCTACAAAATGGGTATGATACAATCTACCTACCCCAGTGTCCTCAATGTGCAAAATAGTAATATTGCTGCGGCTGCTGCAGCTGTTTGTGTCTTCCGACCTGGGGCTCTTGGGCACACAATTTTGCTTGCTGTGAATGCAATCTGGCCTCTTTGCTTGATGAGAAAAGAAAAGCACTTTAAGTACGTGTCTCCATGGAGGAGCTTATTAAATAGGCTGAAAGTTTCTGGGATAGGTTGGAAGAAATAATATAGAAAGGAAGCCAAGAAGGAGTTTTTCAAGAGGCAGAAGGGAATTAAAATTGGTATCAACAAGTTGGCAAGTGAAAAACAGTGACACAGAGAAGAAACTGAAGAAGAGAAAAGATACCATTTTTAGAGACAGACGAAAGACTTGAACCTCCGTGATTTTAAGCCCCCGAAACAGTTACATGTCGGCTGCATCAGACGATGATAAGAAGGCTGCAGCTTCTAGTTGGTTTATGGACTTCCAAAGAGAATCTCATCCAAATACATGAAAGGTGCGCTGCAGAATCCATAGGCCGATAGGGTGGCCATCAAGCGCTAAGAACAGCTAAGACTGGCTTTTTAGTTGTTTTCATATTCTTAAGGAAAAAAAAGGAAAATAAAAAGCAGCTGTCACAAGGAGGTGGCATGAGTTCCCTAAGGGCATGCTGAAAAATTAAACTTTATTTCCTTTTCTGATAAGTTACTTGGCCTGTAGACTAGAGGAGTGACATAGAGAAAGTGTATCTGACAGGGTCTTTCATGACGTTCTTGTGACCAACATGAGAAGTGTTAGATGGTGAGGCATTAGGTGGATTTGTAGCTGGTGAAATGCTTATAGAGGTCACTGAGACAGGAACAAAACACCAGGGCTCTGGTCCCAACTGCATCACTTAGTAACCCTTTACCCTAAGGGAGGTCACACACTGTCTCTGAGATTTGGATGCATCTTTTAAATGTCTAGTAACAGCTGCATTTTGTAGCACATGGGGATGAATGAGCATCAAACAAGTCAATAATGTAGGAGTAGTCTTTGTGATTTGAAAAGTCAAAGATCTTCAGAGAACTGCTATTACTGATGCCCATCATAGGCAGAATACTCAGAAATCTCCCCAGGATTACAACCAGGAATTGCAATAGTGTCAGGAATCCAAGGCAGCAACTCTTTCTGTTTCTGGAGCCACAGACCTCTCCCTTGGAAGTTTGCTTCATGCTTCTGTCTCGGAGACCAGTTTTCCTTACTTCTCTATGCATAGGGCAAAGAGAATAGCTGCCCCAGCTGACATTGACTGTCTGAGTATTCATTGACTATTAACCAGAGTCTCTGGGTGCTACTTAAAATTTCCTAAGAGAGAATCAAACTGGCCCATTTGGGATTAGGCGTCTACTCCAGCCCAATCAGTTGTAGACATAGATTATATAGTCCATTGCCTTATTAGCAGGCATGGAAGTAGAATTTCTATTTTTAGGAGAAGACATGAGATGAGGAGACATCAGAAGAGGAGTTTATTTTGCTAACCCTGGACCAAATTTAGATACCCCGGCTTTCTTCCCTTTGGATGAGTCTCTCCCAGGAGGTTCCTCAGACCCTCAAGTTAGTAGATTTCCGCTGATCTGCCCAACCAGTCTCCCCAAGACATGCTCAGCCGTGCCTGCATCCCAGCATAAACATAGACTTCACCCTCAATGTAAGATTTCTTTCACAAATAAATTATAAGATGAGCTTCCTATATTAAAAGGCAGTATTAAAAGGAAGAAGGATTACCTTCAAGAAGTTGTCGAACAGATGCATCCCTGACTTGACACATTAGACAAAATAGTTTTAAAACTCATCAGTAACCTAAGTTTACAGGAATGCAAACTGATTTACCAGCCAACTAATTGTTGAATTGCCACATTCTCAAAGTTGTCTAAAAGCTTGAGTTCCTATGAAATAAGCCTAATCTCAGAATTTGATAGTTTAAAAAAGAATATTCCTAATGTGAGTACAGATTCATTTATCTTGCCAGGAGGAAGAGGAACACATGGGGTTAATAGTTGTAAATTAGGAATTTTTCAGTTGTAAAGGTTTTCTTATGCCCTTTTTATCAAATGTTGTGGGGATTTTAAGAGTGATTTTCCAGGTCATCAAGCTAATTACTTTCAGTATTTCCTAAAGAACAAGCATGGTAAGAAAAACTAGCTAGGATAGTACAGTCAGGGGACTGGCTACCTTGAATACAAAGCAGATGCCCAGCAATGTATTTAGGGCAGTTGGTGCTGTGTTTGCTAAGTGGGCACCATCGAGGTTTCAGGCCTATTTTGCAACTTCATTCTTGTTTTTGGCAACTTCATTTTAATTGTGTTTTCTGCTGAAGACAGAAGTCTTGGGTCTTGATTTTGAAGTTTTTAATAAATGAACTGTATCTTCTATGTGCCAAAGCTTTTTCCTTTTTTGTTTCTTTCTTCCAGTTTTATGGAGTGTGAGCACTTACTGATTATACTCTGAAAGCAAGTGGTGCCAGTAGCTCATGAACTGTTGGTCAGCAGGTCTCTCAGTTGCCTGTTCCTGTTGGAGATTTCCGAGTTCTCATGTCACTACACTTTAATCCCATGGAGCACTGGGAATGGCATAAGGTTCACCTTTCTTGCTATGCAAATCATTATGGCAAAACATACGACTTCCTCTCAAAATTTACTGCCTCTTGTCCCTCAGTAGAAAAACAATAATTATCTAATAATTAACTGAACAGACAAGTAGGCATTCTGATATGCTGGAAAGAACATGGGTCTTCAAAACAGAAACACATCAGTTTGAATACTGACTTGATCCTGTGTTCTTTTGGCCTTGTTAAAATGGGAATAACACTGACCTCATGGGGTTGTTGGAAAAATTAAATGATAAATATGTCAGAATAATACATGCTTAATAAATGTTATCTCCTTTCCTCTTCCATGGCCTCAAAAGTTGTAGAAAAGATTAAATGGGAGGATTAGATGAGTCTTGGCATCAGCTGGCAGATGAGGAGGAACTGGGGACCTGAATGGTGAAGGTAAAAAGGAAAACAGGCCACCACCAGCAGTGTGGGGAAAGGGTCGGAGAACAAGAAGTTGGGCGTTCTTGAGTTTTTCTTCACCCAATTTACAATTTTCACCAGGTATTTGTTTACGCAGGTGCGTAGTCCATGATTCCTATTTAAATTTTCATTACATTAAAAAAATCAAAGTCGTACATATGCCTGATTTTATAACATGAAATGGCATAAGTAGCTTAAACAGAAAACAAAAGCAAAACATGCAATATTCATCTACCATCCCACCCCTGCCCTGTGAGAACCTCCTTTCCAAGAGAAAAACTTATTGGTTTTAATTCCATTTTTTTCCAATTTTAGACATTTTATGAATTTCCTCCTATGATAAGTGAATATTTAACTTATATTACCTATTTAGTATTTAGTTGAGGAGAGAGAGAAAGGGAGACAGAAAGAGAGAGATGAGAATATATGAAATACACACCTACGGTAGCCAGTTCAGTTGGAAGACTTGTGTGTCTCTGGTCTGAAAATTTTTATCTTACTACATCTATGTGAATGCTCTTCATTTTCTTAGTCCTCTCCCTTTCTAGAAAGTCTCTTAATCTCTTCTTTAATTCTCTTTCCTTCTTTACAATTTGTTCTAGGAGAATATCTTGCCTTCATCTCCAGTCTTTCCTTTGAATTTTTTTTTTTTTGGTAATTATATTTTTTAATTCTGAGAACTATTTCTCGTTCTCTCGTTCCATATTTTCATAGCCTCCTGTTCTTGGTTTATGGATGCAATATTTTCTCAGAGCTCTCAGGAAAATAGAGGATTTTTTTGAAGTTCTTTTTTTTTTTTTTTTCGGTTCCTACATTATCTCTGTTTCCTCTCAATTTTTATATTTATTTAATTTGGTCTTTTCATCCATGCTGAAAGTTTTTACCTCTGGGAAGACAGTCTGAGAGGCAGCAGACCTGGCAGCAGCAGATGTGGAAGGGGAGGAGAAAGAAAGAGCAGAACTGAAAGCAATGGACTTACATAAGGGCCTAAATACAAAACATACCCTCTCTTCTCCAGGCAGGGTTAGCAGGTTGGTTGTCATTTTATATTATGGATGAATACTGACTGCAAGCTCTATGGATGTAGGAGAAGGGCTTGGAGACAGACGACACTTGCTATGGCATGAAGAGCAGGGGTCCAGCCATCAGTCTTTTGCAGTGGGATGGTTTCCTAGAGGCCAAAATGAAGTCTCTATTTAGAATCCAGCAATCACACTACCTTTCCTAATTCTTCACTGGATGGTTTGTAGACTGTTCAACTTCTTCAGAAAGGAGATTTGTCAGGCTTTTTATTATTCGTTTTTGTGTAGGGGTAAATACTGAGCTTGCTGCTAACCCTGCCTGGAGAAGAGAGGGTATGTTCTGTATTTAGGCCCTTATGCAAGCCCACTGTTTCCAGTTCTGCTCTTCAGTTCTGTGTCCCTTTGCAAAACTCTTGGATTGAAGTTTTCTCCACTTCTTTTAGTCACAAGCATTTTTCCATTTGCTTTATACATTGAAGAAATTTGTTGAAATATGTTGTCTGATGATGGCCCCTTATTCATTCTACTGTATGGGCTTATCTGAAAAGAACATACATCATTATAACTCACAGGGCCTGCCAGGAGAAAGGGGAAGAAAATGGGTCAGGAAAGTAAGCCCTCACTACATGGCAGTCAGAACAACTGTCATTAAAGTCTCCTGCCCTCTGCCATTATCCGGTACCCTGATGTTTTCAGGGTATCCTCGGGAAACTAATTCAAAGAACTGTCTTTTTCATCCGTGCTGTCCTGGTTCAACATCTTAACCTTCCAGCTCCTCTTTCGTCCACAGCTGCTACATAAGTGCACCAGGCGTGCCCACTAACACCCCACATCCCTCTACTTGGGGACACTATTGAGGAGTAGTGATCTTTGTCTGTGCCTACATTACTGACGTGGCCCGTTTCTAGGGGCCGAGGAATGAACACAGAGACAAAAAGACACAGACACACATAAAGACGGGACACGACTGTAGCCCTTACAAAAAGCACAGACATACAAAGATGGTATAAGACTGCAGCAAAAGCTCTTGCTGTAGTTTCTTTATTTATAACACAGCCTGTTTGGCAACTGTCCCACCGCAATTTCTTTGTTCCCACACTGTCCCGACTCAACACGTCCCTGTTCCTTGTTGTTTCGTCTCTGGTGAGCAGATGTTTGCATCTAAACTCTCTAGTCCCTC